>BMAO01030136.1:0-46513 GCA_019973975.1 Trichonephila clavata
GAGTTTTAGAGTGTTGGATGACCGCTCGATTTTGACCATGATTCAAAATTACGAATAGATCCGTCACCAATAGCCCTAGTGTAGCATTAAAATTGTACTTTAAAAAGCACTTACAAATTCACCTTATTTTTGACTTGTTAATTTCACTGAATTTATTTAATTTTTCATCAAAAATTGTAAAATATAGGGTCATGAAAGTTTAAAGCCGTTCAAAATGAATTTGTTTTATAACTCAAAAGAGTCAATTTCTTTTTTAAAGGGACACAGTACGATTCAATTGACTAAAATTGGTCTAAAAATCAAATTTAATTTTTTAACCAAAATTATGTTTTATATACTCTTTCATAACCTTACAAAATTAGAAAGCTTTAAACCTTAAAAACGCAAAATTATGGTAGTTTTTACGTTCGTTTTATTCACTTCCCTATGGCAAAGGAAACTTTTAACTTACTTTTATCTGAGAAAGATAAAATAACCAGTTTGTCTTTATTTAAAATGCTAAAGCTTTTTTTATCTATTGTGTCTAATGATTTTAATTTCTTACACATTATTAATAGTTTATGTTACAAATGCTGGTATGCATTTTTGAATCAAAGCAATACTTATTTTTCAAAAAAAAAATAATTAACTCGGAGTTTATACATTTTTTAAGGAATTTTCAATAATCATTCATAAAAAGAAGTATTGTACGAATACCAATCACGTTATCGAAACACCCATACCAACTTATGTTATGCGTAGTTTGACGTACTTGTAAATCTCAAATTTCATGCATATACATAAATAATAATTCATATTAATGTGAAATGTAACTCATTGAATGTTTCATTCATACGCATGGTTCTTAAATAGTTCCTTAGATAATGAGAAATATGAACATGAAAAATGCATTTTTTTTATAAAACCTCATTTTATAAGCTCTTTGATACTTTTATTAGTAATTAAAAAAAGCTAAACATAATAGACGTTTTTATTTGAAATAATTTATTTTTTATTTCATAAAGCTCTTTCGATTTTTTATAATTTTAATTATTTATTAATCTTATATTTTTATCTATTCGTTTAATTATTTATTTCCATATGCGGACTGTTTCTGATCATTGTCGAAAATGTTTTCTTTATCTGAATCAGAGGTGGACAGACTTTTACAGGGTACGGTCTACTTCTAATTTTTTCAATGTGTTGCGGTCCACCCAGTGTCAGTGGCGCACACAAGGAGGGGGGGATTGTCTATGGGTTCAGACCCTCTCTCAAAGCCATTGAATTTTTTTCTGCTTGATTATATTCCCATGTATATAATACGTAAAACTTAATTAAGTATTTGTTTTTAATAATATTTAATTAATTAATGTTAATTATTTATTCAGTAGTTTTTTTACTTTGTTTTTTGTCCCCAACAATCTACAAAAACAAAAACAAAAATATGTTCGGTTGCGTATTGGGATATGATATGAGAATAGTGGACTTTCGACCCTCACCCCTTCCCCCTTGAAAAGTTCTTGTGTGCTTCAAGTATCACAGGTGATGTGAGCTACGAAAAGGTCTGCAATGTTTTAATAATAAGTATGCAGTATGTACTTACCTACAAAATAAAAATTAAAAAAAACTAACACTTTTAAAACCACGTTTGAAGAAAAATACAGGATATTAATATAATAATAACATTTACAAATGTCATATGAAATTATTTATTTATTATCAAACTATTCAAAACACATAAAAAATAAAAAAAATTTTACCTTAAGTTTGTTTTTGTTGTTATAGTCAGTTGAAGACTTAGTGTGCATACTTCAGCCAATCTTGAATATTTCCATCTATAATTATTAACTACTAAAATTTTCAAAAGGTCCCCACAAAATTTTTTGGGGGTTCACGGGTGGAACGCGATCGATGTAACGCCCACCCCAAATCTAAATATTTTATAGCATACCTTTCGCTCATTGATAGCCAAATAGAATTCTGCGTGTGTTTTTGGAATTACACAAATTAGTTACATATTTTTATGGGGGGCAGGAAATATCAAAAGCATCAACTAATAAAGTTTAAATGAACGCACGTTTTTTGTACGCAAGCCTTGATGTCAATGAAAAATGTCTAATTTTTAAAACAAAAAAATTGCAATATTGTGCTTTATAAATCTGTTTACAGTACAGTTTTTTTAAATTGAAAATTATCCCTAAATTTAAAAAAAATACTTCTTTATCACGCAAAATGAAAGATCATTTAGCATATTGGAACATAAAACTAAAATAGAACTATATTTTATATGAAAAAACTATTAAATATGATAAAAATAAGCAATATACTAAAATATGCTTCAATGCGTAGGATTGTGAAATCAAAACATAAGACGATACTAATCAAATATTTCGTTTTGTGATGCGGTTTTCTTAACATTACGTATAGACAGTTATTAAGAAAGAATAAATCTTTCCAACGAATATTTTTCTTTCTAATAAAGATGTAAAATATTTTAAGAAAGTTAAAAGTGTAAATTATTAAATGATAAAAAAGTTTTAAAAAAAACCTTACTCTTATTTTGTTTACTCGGTCCCTTTAAGAAAAAAAATCCTTTTTAAAAAAATATATATATATATACTAGTAAAGCTGTAAGAGGTTAATGAAAGTGCCCATGGATAGAAATATTTTCTCTTAAAATTTATTTCTTTTCTTTGATGTCGGAAGGAAATTTATAAGCTCACTTGTATTGTAGATGCTTTTCCCCCCTTTAGAACTGATAAATGTTTCGAATGATTGAATCATAATCACGAATTAGTTATGTGTAGATTTGTAGAAATAAATACTGGTCTTAAGTTTTAAGATTTGGTTCAAACAAAAATATATACTTATAAGTATATGAGAACAAAATTCACTCTATGAAGTTAAGCAAAATTTTTGATTTAAACTGTTTAACTGAAATATAAGTCCAATTTTGTGCTTTAATTATAAATAACCAAGCTAACACTAAAGTTTAGCTAAATATTAATGACCTAAACATTCCATAGACACACATATATGTAGGTGCACTTTCTTTAGGTTTATTGTAATTTATATTACAAGATTATTTATAACATATGTATTTAATATTCTTTATTATAATGACATGAATTATTATTATGACACTACAGCTGAAGCGTGCAAAAACAGAAATTGCGATAAAAATCAAATATGAGAAAACACACATTATAATTCATGTAGATAACAAAATTTTTTAAAAAAAGACGTTCATATATGGATGCTGCAATGTAATATAACCATTGCTGACTTAAGACAGCTCTTATATACATAAAAAATTTTTATGTAAAAGGGGAGTTTAATATGTTTTTTGGCCAGCAAATCTTCTCTTTTTTCTGTTAATAATATTGAATGAAATATCTTTGTAAATAGTGGATAAAATTTCTAAATCCACTACAAGAAAATTGTAACTTACCTAAAATTTTATTCAAATACATATATTCGTATAAAATTATTATGCATTTTAGAGTAATAAAATGAAAATTTCTAATAGCTACTTGATAAAATAACAATTTCATCAGATGAGCCAACATTATTTTTAGTTAGGTTGTAATGAATTTAAATTACGAAACATAAATTTCACAAGCCTCCTTTTGTACTATTTGCAATTAATTAAGCAGACAGAAGCAAAACAAGGAAAGAGAATACGATTTCTGTTTGATTAAACCCATTCAGCATGATTTCGAAAACAAATCTAGACTAAATATTTAATTTTATTTCCTTTCATCCTTTAACAATGCTTAATTATTCAATTTCAGAGGCATAACATAATTACTAAAGTATACAAAACGTGTATATACCGTCTACATTTACCTATGATTAAATCCAACATGTAAGATACATAACAACTGAAATGACATTTTGATTATAAACATAGGGGGATATAATTAGAAAAGTTAATGCAAACTAAAAGTGACATATCATCATAATCAAATCAGGGTTCTATCAAGCATCTAAGATTAATTTTAAATTAATCACATTGTATAAAAAAAGCATTTCAGCATTAAATATTCATGAAACTATCTGCAATCAAGCTTTAAAGTTTGTATCAAGATTTGTTCCAGATGGCGCTACGCCATTAGCTGAAAATACGAAATAAATTCCATCGATTCCTAAATGAATTTTTGAAAATGCTTAGGAATAATTGAACTTATATTTTGTTCAGTATAGGTATTGCATTACAACCATAAACCTTTTTTTCATTTTTTGTTTGTTTGTTTTTTCAATTTTCAGAGCTTAAAGTATTCAGTAAGTTAGTTAAAATGTTTATTGTACCAAAATTAAATAATTAATATTCCTTCAAATAAAGAAACCTTTATCGAATTAATTTAACTCATTAGCCATGAATTGAAATTTTAGAACATATTTAATTGTGAAATTTTAAGAGTATTTATCTCTTCAAAGAGTTTTATTAACATTTTTTTCAAAATAATGTTGAGATTTACAGTACATGTTGCTAGTGAAATGTTTTATAGACAATGGGTGCTTGTGATTTTATGACTAACATTGCACTCTCAAACGGCACATGGGTTACTGGTGAAAACCGTCTTAATTTTGAATTGCGGTCGCATGACAAGGAAAACATCTGCGCTAACATCCCACTTTTCAACACTACATGAAAATTTTACCTCTGACAAATTTATCATTCATCCACCCATATATATTTTTTGAATCTTCAGTGGCGCCAGGACTCTAATCCATTTGCATATATTCTAACTCTCACTTTATAAAATCTTTCGAAATAGTATTAGTTTCAAATTCGATTTACTTATTAGGAAAATCTACGAAATTTCGGTAATAATGCCGAATTTCCCGGAATCAGTATAATACATTTCCTATAAATACTAAATAAATGATTCATTTTTGTATAATTTATTATGTAGGTTTAGGATAATGTTAGTACTATAAATAATTATAGAACATCTCTTTTACAATTCCATGGATGTCTTCAATTTACAGATATTTATTGCTATTTAAAAACTATATTATAACTCTGTATTGATATTTAAATTTTTGGATACTAAAAATTTCGTCGAGCAATAGTGAAATATTGAATTATAATAATGCAACTAAATTTCAATAGTTAAAGTCAATGAGAAGAAAGAAAGAAGAAAGTAATATTTTATAGAGTATTATTAATGTTCTGGCTCTAACAACTAAGATTTAATGATTTCTATATATTTTGAATTTGGTAGATATGTACTGTAATTTCATTATGAATTTCGATATTCGAACATTTATTGATGTTACAAAAGGTATATACATGCTTTTACAATTATTTATATATAAACTAGCTGTTACCCGCCCGCTTCGCTGGGAATTTCATGATGTTTTATAAATTTTTACTGCTTATATAAATGTATAAATTATTGATATCTAAGTCCTCATTAAGAATTCGATTGTATTGAAAAATATACTTATACCTGTAACTGTCGCCTGTTGATAAAAAAAGGGGGCAGAACTCATCTAATTTGTGTTTTCTAAAAATCTCTAAAATTGAAGCATAGAATGATGTTTGCTCTTTCGTAACCCAAAAACCAAGTGGATTCCCGCAAAACCAATTTTCGGTGGATCTCTACTCCGTAAATTGAACATGCAAGCCAAATTTCAAGTCTAAATCTAACAGAAAAAAAACAAAAGTTTTACTATTAATATCCCGTAATCCCGTTGAGAGCCGTTTTCCAAAATAACCGCTCTTAGCGGATTTCAACTCAACAAAGAAAAATGCAAACCAAATTTCATTATTATAGTCCTTGTAGCTCGAAAAAAGTAATTTTTTTCGTCAATACGTCCAGTAACCCCTGCACCCCCCCAGAACTTGATTTGCTTAAAATACATTCTTAGTGGATCCCTATTCAACAAAAGAAACATGCTTAAAAAATTTCAAGTATATGGGTCTAACAATTAAAAACAGAATTTTTTTCTGTAACTCCTCTTGACCCTCGCAACCCTCTTGGGGTCAATTTTCGTTTTACTCTTTGTTAGAGGAACTCTATTCCATGAAAGGAACATGCCTACCAATTTTCAAGCAGGATGATCAAATAGTTTAAAATGGAAATATTTATCAATTACGCCTCTTAATCTCCCGAAATTAAACTTGGTAGTTCATATTCGCGAAACCCATTTTGTAGCGGTTCTCTACTTTACGAAAGGAATCTGCTTATCAAATTTCAAGACTGTACGTCTAATAGTTTAAAAATGGGGATAATTATCTATAACGCCACTTGAGCCCCCGCAACGCCACTTCTGGGTCTGTTTCACAAAACCAATTTTGTTGGGGAATTGCACACTATGAAAGGAATCTGCTTAGCAAAATTGAAGACTGTGCGTCCAATAAATTAAAAATGCAAAAAAAATTATCAATAACGCCCCTTGAACCCCCGCAACGCGGCCTAGGGTCGATTTTCATAAAACACATTTTTAGTGTATCTCTATCCTATGAGAGGAATCTGCTTACCAAATTTCAAACTGTGCGTCTAATAGTTTAAAAATAGAAATAATTATTTATATCTGCCCTTAACACCCGCAACACCCCTTAGGGGTCAATTTTTCCCAAACCTGTTTTGTAGCCGATATTTACTCCATGAAAGAACATTCCATTTTCAGCAGAGTAAGTAGTTTAAAAACGAAAATATTTATCTAGTACGCCACTAAATCCCCGCAACGCCATTTAGAGGTCTGTTTTCACAAAACCTTCTTATACTGATCTCTACTCTATAAAAGAAATCTACTTATCAAATATAAAGACTGTGCGTCTAATAGTTTAAAAATGGAAATAATTATCTATAACGCCCCTTAAGTCCCGCAACGCCACTTGAGGGCAATTTTCACGAAACCCATTTTGTAGCGTATCTCTACCCTATGAGAGGAATCTACTTACTAAGTTTCAAGACTGTAGGTCTAATAACTTAAAAATCGGAATTTCTAACGCCCCTTAAACCCCCGCCCCCGCAAACAATTGCTGCTAATTTGAAATTACAAACAGACACTTCAATTTTATTTATTTGTATAGATATAGATTGGGATTATAATAACTATTGTTTAAATGTGACTAAAAATGTAAATAAAAAAAAAAGGATTAAAACTAACCGTAAAACTTATCATTTTTTTGTTTCTTGCATTGCTTTTTGCTTATGAAGCCTTGATTTATTATTTTTAAAAGTGCATCCGAAACAGCCGATGCTCTACTTAACTGAACAGTGAGATAACTATCATAAAAAAATTATGGCACGTGTCAGCGTATTATCATGTGCGCGTAACACTATTATGTCTCATGAAGAGCATCGGTCGCCAGTAACCAAAACAACGACTTCATTAGCTCAGCTTGGCGTTCATCTTGGCATTCAGTTTCACGTTCACCCGTATAGTTTCCGTTCCCGTAAGAATACGGGAATAAAATATAGCCTATGTTACTCCCCGTTTATGTAGCTTTCCATTAGTGAAAGAATTTTTAAAATCGCACCAGCCGTTTCCGAGATTAGCCGGAACAAACAGACAGACAGACAAAAATTTTAAAAATTGGTTTTTTGTTATGAGTACCGTATATACTTTTAGTGCATTAAGTAAAAAGCTGCTAATTTGAAATTACAAACAGACACTTCAATTTTATTTATTTGTATAGATATGTTTCATATTAGACATCCAAGTACACTTTACTTATTTTCTTAATACTTATGCATTTAATATCCCGAACTGAAAATTAAATTCGTTGCATTAAAGGAAACTTTGTAAACAATTTAATATTGATTAGTGTTTGATATGTTTACCGTAATACTTTTATAATAACGTACCGCAGTGCTTCTCAAACTTTCAATATTTACGACCCACTATTCAATCATAATTTTCATAGCGCCCCCTCTGTACTTTAACCTCTTAAGGGTCAACAGCGTATATATACGTCTCTCTCAACCGGTACATTAAATACTCCTGACGTATATATACGTCTGTCCGAAGTACGAACTTTTCTGTGCACTGCTATACATAAAATTATTAGAACGGCTCTGGAATGCAATGAAAGGACCTTAACAGAGTTTGCGAAAGATTTCTTAGATCAGAGGATCTCTTTATTTATTCCCTTTCTCTCCCACCCAATACATCACACATGTGCACCTATGTAGAAAACGGAAGCATAGGAGAGCAAATCGCGTAACTTTTAATCGGCAGTTGAGGGATTATTTATAAACAGTACAAATTATCATGATAAGTGTTAATTTTAGCAAATATTTTTATATATGACAATCCCATGGGGTAACTGGTAAATATTTAACTTGTTTTTAACTTAGCGTTGTTAAATTAATTATAAAATACATTGGACAGTACTGATACAATTATAAGTGTATTATATTAATGTAAATTTTAATTTTACATTTTATTATATCAGAATGTATTTAGTTAGTTTACCTTCAGTAAATTAATATTTTTTAAAAAAATAATTTTTGGTTTTAGACTTTTTAATATGCTCGCGCCCCCCTCGTAGAGTTATCACGCCCCCCCCCCACCCTTAACGGGTGCACCCCACAGTTTGAGAAATGCTGACTTACCGTTTCCAATGCATTGAAATTATTTTAAATTAAAAAATTTTTTTTTGAAAATAAAGGAGTAAGGTTCATTGGAATATATATGCCTACATTCCTGTTAAATTACATATATTGCAGAATAAATATGTTCAGATGAAATTGAGAAACTTTTTGAAGAGTTTTAAAGAAGAAGGAATCAAAAAATAAATTAATTTCATATAAATAAATATAACATAGAAATAAAAGTAACTATGTGTCCTCAGCGGCTGTTTCACTTCTGACAGCTCATTCAATGAAAACCTGAAAACCCATTCCTGGGTATAATTGAAATACGTTTAGAATATTAATTAGATAAGCAATTTTTATTTCATCTTAAAAGACATTCCTTCTATTTGTGCAAATGAACGCGAAGGATGTGCTGAAACATACACAAAAAAAAAGACATCAAAACCCTTCCTTTTCCTTCAAAATGAAACAGTGATACAACCACAACAGAAAAAACAAATGATTTTTAATTACTTTCAGTTGAATATTTGATTTAAAAAAACTCTCTAAAGATCCGAGACATTATTATGCCACACAGAGAACAAAATTAACAATCTAATTAAAACAAAAACAGTTTTCGAGTTTAAAAATTCAATTAAAACCCAGTCGAATGTGCATTTTTAAACATACACACGCGCTCTTTTCCTTTATGAGTGAATGTTATTGCAGTAGTTTACGGTCGAGAGGAAACGGGTATATCCAGCCATTAAGCCAGACTCTCTTGGGAATGCTGTCACGTTTTAGTGACGTCTAGAAGCATCCACGATCACATTAGGAAGCTATTTTCGTCCCTTTTGTCGACATAATTTCCGAGTAACGTACGGAAGCAGTTGCCGGTGACAGATACAGGTGTTTATTATGTTATGGATCCAACCTCTTTGGTCTTCTTTCATTTGTCAGAATCCTTGGGAAGAACTTATCAAGAAAGTACTCGAAGTAAATTTGATAGGGGTAGTTTCAACGAACCTATATCTTTGACTTTGATACAATTTCATTGCTGCCGTTTGGGTACGACTTTAAACGACGATCACTAACTTCGTTTTAAAATGAAGCATCACATTGTAAATATTTTTAAGGGCTTTTAAGTAAAGAAGAAATATTATGTGTTTTGATACATAATTTTTAATCACAAACATGGTTCAACTCAGTATTAATTTTTAATTTTTTATATTATTCATTCCTCTTTAACTAATTTTATTTGTCAGATATCTAAAAATGATAATAATATTGTAAGTATATTTAAGTTCATTTTGCATTCATATATATATATATATAATTATCATTAGTTATTAGACAAATTCATTGAGAAAATTATATAAATGAGACTTTTGGTAATTAGAAGATATATGGGTTTTAAAAGCACATATTATAATAACTCAGTCAGAATTCATATCAAAGTTTTTAATACTAATCTACAGTCACATATCACTTACTCTTTTATAAGCATCTCATATTCCTCTTGTGAATAAGAGGAGGTTTTGTTTCAATACTATGATGCGTATAATATGCAATGTAATTATTCATGCTAGCCAATAAACAACAAAAAATTCAAATAAAAACATAAGGCAAATTGCAAGAAATATAAGAATGTGTAAAATATAAAAAGTAAAGACTCTTTATATATCCTCTGAATGCTAATTGCGGAATACCCTTTTAAATCACTTCCGAGATCCTTAAACACTTTCTTTAGGATCTCATGGATTTTTTTCTGAGTCCAGTACTTGTGTATTTGATGAGAGTTTAATATAATCATTTTTACATCTTTCATTTCACACCTGCAAAATCTTTCTTCCCACCCAGTGTTGAAAATATTTAAATAGATAACAGTACAATGGGATTTATATATACACATATTAAGTTATTTATAACTAAAGATATACATATTGCAAGAATTTATATAAAAGTACAATTACCTGACATAACATCAAAAAATATGTTAATAATTTTCTTTGCAATTCGTTTTAATGCTTTTTGTTCATTTGTTTTTTTTTCTTTTAATTTTCTATAAAGGACCATAGACTTTCTTAAAAAAATGGAGTACCTTATGCTATAATGTTTTTTAATTGATAGTATGACTTAGTTATTAAATTTAAGTGGCTTACTTATGGCCAGAAAATATAACTGAACATTCATTTTTATAAGGGTTTTATAGGACGTAATTAATATTTTGTGGACAGTTTCTATAAATTATATGTTATGAAACAGAAGGGCATATAGTGTACAGAGGAAAGTGCAAGAAACAGCACATTGGTATTGAATTTAAAATCAATATGTATTTTTAAGTATAAAATTGAAAACCTTACAGGCCACAACTAATATAAAAACTAATTATCAGTTGATGATTAAAAATTTAAAATACTGAAAGCTATATATAAATGCATATTATTTAAAATTTGAATCAGTATTGGAAATAATTTTACAGATTTTAAATTAGTAAATAATAATGAGTTTTTTTTGCAAGTATTTTTATTTACTTACACAATTTCAATTTTTTCCATTCCATCATCAAGTAAATTAAATTTTTATCAATAGTACAAGATGAAGTCATAAATTCAGGTTTTAATATTTCGCTTTGTTTTTATCTAAAGCAACTTAAATTTACTTCATTTAATGTTTCTTTCCCAAAATTGAAGGTACATTTGTTACTTGAATTAAAGGATTTTACATAACATAACATAACATAAAGTAAATTCTAAGACAAAGTATCGATTTTAAATATGTAATAGCAGGCTAAATTCCTTTTAAAACATATAAATTAAAATATGCAGCGGAGATTTATAACAAAAAAAGAATCAAAATGCTTTTTCTTCCCTTAAGATTCTATTAATTTTTTTTTATACAGAAATTTAAAATTTGATAACATATTTTTAAATGAAGTTAAGCAAACATTACTTATTCAGGATAACATTATTTTGAAATTCTGTAAATACACGAAATACATTTTAAAATTAAACACTTTTAAAGAACACTGCTTCTTATTTCTATTATCTTCTAAAAACGGTAATTATGTAAATAAACTGTAAAAGGGTTTTTGTTTGAAAAAAATACACCTCGCGTAATTCTTAGATAGAAATGCATAATTACTTGTGAAGAACATTTCTTTTCCATAGCACTGAAATATAACTAAGAATTATGTTACAGAAAAACATGAATGAATTATAGATGGAATAACACACTTAAACAAAAAAAAATATTTTAATTCCCTTTCTTCTAAAAAATTTGAGAAATTTGTGTTTCCTTATTTAAAAAATTACCTAAATTGGGACAATTCCTGTGCTTATTTCTCTAAGTGGAGTCATTAATTTTACAAAATTGCACTCATTTTACTTTTTTCCCCTTTTATTTCTTTTCTTACGTAATCCTCTTTCTTTCATGCTTTTGGGAATTTTTTTCCCCAAAGTTCTTTTTCTTCTCAAAATATTCTTACTAACCCATTTAACACCATCTGGCCTCCAGATATAAATGGCATTATAAAATCAAAGTCTAAAAATGATAAATTTTGAGCGCTCTAAGTGATATAAAAATACAGTTATTATTGCAGATTTTTTTCCCTTCTTCAGCATAATTCCTTCGTGGTTACAATTTCACAAAGTCAGTTCTTTTTGACTGGCTTTAGGCAAAGCTCTGAATCATCAAGAATAAAAGAATATTTAACTTAATTACCTCCATTTTTCTTTAACGTCTTCTAAGCCTCTTCTTTTTCTGTCCCTATTTAGCATTAGGTGATACGTTAATCTCATATGTCAAAGTGAAACGCTTGCGTTTAAAAAGAAAATTCGCTCAGTGGTTTTCGAAATCGTTATTTTTATTGTTTGATAAATAATTAATATTTTTTAACTTAAATGACTCTTTCTTCACATGGATCATTTCTAAAAGTCAATTATTTCTGTAATATATCCATACAAAATTATTTATTTTTCTGTGTGTGTTAATGTACTTGAGACTGTTATTATTTAAAATTAATAGAGGCATTAAATGCTACATTGCATTGTGGAATGATTTAAATGCTTAAATGAAATTTTCTTTTTACCCAGTACCTGTAGGAATAAAAATACATATTAACACTTAAGGGCTACTATAACATCTGAAATTAAACATCTTAAATGTTTTTGTGCATATTTCCTCATATCCATACACTTTGTGTAACAAAGTAGGATTCAGTGTTAAATCGAAATAATAAAAAACTAGTCAACTGTATTATATTATTTTATTTGAAGAATTTAATTTTCAAAAAACAGAGCATTGAAAATTGCATTAACTTCTACATTACAAATATATACTAACACGCAGCCACATTAGAAAAAAATATTATAAATATAATACTAAAAAATAAAAGCCAATTTTTTTCAGTTTGCGAGAACAATTTCTTTTTTTTTTTACATTTTAATCTTGTTTATATTTTTGGGTGTCAAACTAGAATATTATTTTACTTAAGAGAGATTTTTCTAGAGGATTCAAAATTATTTACTATATTTTATGTTTTGGTTTGTTTGTTATAAATTATTCTTGAAATCTAACCTTTACAGTTAGTTTGTATGCATTATAAACCTAATTGATGCAAATTTATTTTGTGTTTTGCAATTTTAATTATTAATATTTTTCATTAATTTGTATTTTTGAAATTATATCTAAACTATTTATCAAGTTCGCCATTACATTCTATATTATTCTGTAATATTAAGTGATATTCTCTTTTGAAAAAGCTATTGAACATTATATATATATATATATATATATTATATATATATATATATTATTAATTAGAAATTAGAATGAACATTTTTTCAATATGCTTAATTATTTTGAGTATTTATCATCCGTTACTTAAGAAACTGTTGTTTTAATTATATTATTTCTGATTTAAAACATTTTTATTGGAACAGTTAAATCATTCGCTGTCAGCGAAACTTGTCCTGTGTTCAAAAATTTTGATTTAAAGAAAACATAAAATCTTAGAAGATATAATAATACTTAATAAATAAATTACTGATATAATATTGCAATGGCATTTACAGTATTTGTATTGAAAAAAGGTACTACGAGGTAACTCGTAGCTGGCGTCACTGAATAAGATTCTTAATGTTATTTCAGATTTTCAAACAGATATATAATGATTTCCATTGATTAAAAGCTATAAGGTGATGGTAGGTATAAATAATTGTTAAGTAATAGAAATGGATTGATATATAAGTAATAATTAGCAGATCTCAGGAAAACCATCATTTGGGCCCAGGAAATCACTCTAGCCTGCATCGAAATCTTCTTACAAGATGCATACTTGTTCTACAGTTAAAGAAATCGAATAAACAGATGATATGATGCTTCAAATTAGGGAATCGGTTATGATGTAGTTATGTGAGGGTGATGACAGCAATGCAGGAGAAAGCAGCAACTATAATAAGAATGCAACCGGTTTTCATTGCTTAGAATATCTTCACACGGAAAAAAATACATACAAAAACATGTAAAATATGTAAAAAGCGACAAAAAAAAATATCAAAATTTTTGTCAAATTGAGTTTAGAATTATTTATTTTTAATACATTCTCCTTTAATTAAAAATGCTTATACAATAATAATATTTTACTTATATATAGCTAAGACTTCTCCGGAGAGCCTGAAAAAGAAGTTTTGAAAAATTCACATTATTTTTAGAGTTGGTACCTAATAAAAAATTATCTGAGTTTTTTTCTAGTTAAAATTCCTCGCTTTTGATGAAATTTTAAAAAAAGGATAAAAATTCACTTCCAAGTTATTTACTTCACAAATCCTTGTTCAGACTCTGTACAGATGTCTACGCTGTATGTAGGAAAACTATTATATTATTATTATAAAAGCATTTTTCATAAAAGGATAATGTTTTGAAATAGGTAATTCTGTGTCCATTTGCTTACCACAATATTGCATTTAAGTAATTCTTTTATTGTAGCAATATTCTTAAAACAGACGTGTATTATAATCCAAGTGAAACTGAATTAAAAAATATGTGTTTGTACGCTATTGCAAAGTTACAGTTTCGACGTAGTGCGAAACCTTAAATATTTCAATTATTCAAAAAACTTTATACCTTACTGTGAAATATTTTTTTCTCTCAATGTCTTGGAATGCTATTTAAAGCATACATACAATAAATAAAAATGAGCCACTGTTCTGAATATAAGTTTAAGAAATACTGTTTCTGTAACTAAGCTATACGACTATGACATTATTGCATTTCTATTCCAGGATCTGAAAACAACCGCTAAGCAACTGAAACCTGTCTGACATGAACATATACAGCAGTTATCGAAAAAATATAGGGAAATGGGCTACAATATGTCTTTCAGAATGCATTCCTGTCCTTATATCCCAATTTCCTTTCGCCAAGTGGAACAATAAGTATTGAATGTACAGTAAAGATTCATGCGATACTGCTGAAAGGGAGCTCCGTTATCAGAAAAAGATATGAATTTGGAAGGAGTCATAGATTCTAGTTGAGCAATGAAATAGACATTTCAAGAACGTGTTATACGAAGAAACTATCAAAGATAAATGTCTAAAGAAAGTTACTTCAATTACTTATGTGCTGAATGTAACGTGTATGTACCTAAATTCCCTTTGTGAATTCATTTGAACATATCTTCGTAAACAAGAATGATGAAAAAAATTCTAAAGATGCACTTTTTTTGCGTGTGTATAAAGTTACACTAAAAGAACCTATTCTTGTCTAAAATGAAATTTTAAAACAGATTCGAGAAATGTTTTTTTATAGAAATATGTGCATTGCCTGTTATTCACGCGCTAGCAAAATTTATATATTGACGTGTTTCTCTTTTAATTTGTTATTTCAAATTATAATCCCGATTTTGTATAATTTTTTACAAAGGACCGTGTATTCATACGTTAGGTATAAAAATCAAACTTATCAATTATAAATATTTTCCTTTATGTGTACGTGTATGGTATAATTGAGTCTTGTTTTCTAATTTAAAAGAGAATTTTCATCGAGTTTTGTTATTATGAAGCAATAAATATTTTAAAATAAGACTATCTCAGTTAAAGAACTAAATAAACTCATAAATTGAATTAAATGAAAGGGCGGAAATCAACTACATGAATAAAAAAGTTTTTTTTAAATTTCAGTGCAAGTACTTTTTTTATTTAAAGGTTTTGTACTAAATTGCAAAAATAATGAAAAATATATGCGTTGTTTCTTCAATATTTAATGACAATCAAAGTTTTAGAGTCTTTCAAAGAAAAACTGAAATAATAGTTTCCATCACAAAAATAGGAAAAATAAATGCACTAAAGACTGAGAACCAATGAGAGGAAAAAAATTGATGCACCCTAGATTTGATGGATGTGTATGACAATGACACGAATGTGTGTGTGTGTGTGCAAGCGGGGATGTTTCGTTCGTTACTTTGTCTATGCACAAAAAATGTGCATTCACCATAATTCTACACAAAGAACTAGAATTCACCTAAAAATCTGGACGGCTCCTGTGACCTGCCTTCATTACTATTGATGAATTTGATTCGATTTTAAAGTCAAAGGAAATTGCATTAAGGTATCCGACTACCCTAAAATTATAAAGTTTGCCAAAAATTCACAAATTTCTTTTTTGTGATCTCACTGTATAGGCCATCTTAATAGCTTTTAATGTCAATTTGATGTATGTTGCTTACCTACACTAGAAAGCAGGAATTTTAATTATCAATACATTTTAAATATGTAGAATATTATCACGACCCAATCATTTATTAATTTTGATTAGCATGTATATGTATATACCGAGTGTCCCATAATTAATTGGGCAATTTTTGTGGACAGGTAGGGCACATTGAAAGGATTCAGGTTTGCAAAGCAACCCATAGTCGGAAACGCCCTCGTTTGACACTAGGTAGCACTGTTCGCAAGAAAAATAAAGGAAACAGACCTATATTACTGCAGTCATTTGAGCGGTCATCTTCCTCAGAGTAGTATGGAACGTTTTATGAAAGCCGACCTAGCAGATGTGCACCTGACCTATTGATTTCACAGGGGAAGCCAACCTTTTCGAGAAGAGAGCCGCTCTTTGATAAAAAAATAACTACGTTCCACTTCCTATTTTTCTAACAAACAAATGTGGAAATGGGAAAAATAATGTTTCTTATTGACATATTAAGTGATTTTTACACAATTGCACATTTCTTTATGTAAATATGTGTTATCAAAATTTAAAAGTAATATAATACACTGCTGGCCACCATAAATGCAACACCCTGAAGGAAGCACGCAAATAACATGAAATTTACAGCATGCATTAGCGGAGGTGAGATATGCAAATGATTTGAATTTCAGCGCAGACACACATCACGCACGCCTGTGGCGCCACCTCAAAGCGCTGTTTAAGGCTTGGAGGTTTCGACGATTTCAAGTTCGGCAATTGTGTGTTTATTGTGGTTTTTAAAAAAATGATCAGTTATGTCTCGTAGAAAAACACGATCAGCTTTTGATCAAGTATCCGAGTTCGACAGAGGAAGGATAGTGGCCTACCGAGAATGTGGATTATCTTTGAGGGAAATCGGTAGTCGTGTTGGACGAAACCAAACAACTTAAAGCGGATATGTGACCGTTGGATGCAGGAGGGTACGACGGACCGACGTGGTCGATCGCATCCACCTCAGTGCATCACTTCACGTGAGGACAGGCATATTACGTGCTTGACAATGACGGATCGCTTAGTCACATCACGAACCATAGCACAGCACATTGAGCCTGTAACGCATCATTCAGTGCCTGCGCGTACCATTCGACGCCGTTTACAGCAGAGTGGTCTGGCCGCAAGACGCCCATTGCTTGGTCTACCTTGATGCAGAACCACAGACGTCGCCACCGCCAATGGTGTGAGAAATGAAGGATGTGGTTGGCAGAATGGAAGGAAGTTGTCTTTACTGATAAGTCACTCATGTGTCTGCAACACCACGAGGTCAGATTTGAGTCTGGAGACACCGTGGAGAGGGATGCTGAACATCTGCGTTATGCACCGCCACACTGGTCCTGCACCGCTTTTTATGGCTGGGGGCGGTATTGGGCATCTCTCTCGCACTCCTCTAGTACGCATTGCCGGTACTTTAAGCAGTCAGCGCTACATCAACGAGGTGTTGGAGTCAATTGTCCTTCCTTACCTTCAGGCTTGGCCACATCTATATTTCAACAGGATAATGCGCGACCACACGTGACACGCATTGTCCAAATGTTCTACGTCAATCACCAGATTGAATTGCTTCCATGGCCGGCTCACTCTCCGGATCTTTCACCGATAGAAAACATGTGGTCCATGGTTGCTCTACGATTGACCCATATTACACCCCAGCCACCACACAAGATCAACTTTAGCAACGTGTATAAGCTGCTTGGTCTTCTGTACCCCAAGTACACATTCAAAGTCTCTTTGAATCAATGCCGAGGCGTGTGGCAGCGGTGATCTCCAACAATGGCGGCTACTCTGGCTACTGATTCTGAGCAGGAACCACACTTCTCCTGAAGTCTATAAATTTAATCATTTGATGCTTGGTCAACATGTTATATGCAAAGATAAATTTTGATTGTGCTATCTCTTGTCTTTCTTGGTGTTGCATTTACGGTGGCCAGCAGTGTAAATAAGACGGGGTAAAAAAACATAGATTTTTTTTTTTAAAATAAACTTTTAACAAGCTCAATCAATTAGGTTAAGTCTAAAACAAACACGAGTAAATTGAATATTTCAATTAAAAAAAAAGTACTAAAATTGCAGTATTTTCTTTATGTGGCTTCTGAACTACGGCTTTTTTTACCAAGTCATCTATATTAGGATTCGCTCTTACATATGCCCACAAAATTAGGATATTATAGGTGCACATTAGCTAGTTTTCAGTGATACTTATTTTATTGCGTTCATAGCAAAAAAAATTTTTTATTCCGAAACATCTTTTGATAGACGAATTTTGAAGGGGGGGGGGTGTCTGAGAAAACCCCACTTCAATAAAATTGCCAAAAAATGGTTATTTATTATCTTAATTTTTTATTTTTATTTTTTCAGTAAGTCTGTGACGGGGCTATCCGCGTGAATTTCCAAACTAATCCTCTTGGGTAACTTTGGGGCCAGCATTTATTTTATTTCACAGCCTCTTCGGGAAAAACACCAGATAGTTATATGCTAATTAATTCGACTATATAAAGTCTAGATTTCGTAAATGTTAGAGTGAGAGGAGAAGGAACTGCCAAACTATATGTAAGTATCGTCTACGGATCACTTCAACAAGGTTAACGCGCATTTGATAGTAATTTATATTTATAAAGTAAAGTATCAGATTAATCATTAAAGAAATTAAAGTAAATATAAATTTAGTACCGACTTGAAGTTAGCAAGAGTTCGTCTACTTGTCAATTCTGATAGCTGAGATTACTTAGGCGGGAATATTAGATTTGAGTATTATATTTATCAGGATTAATCTAGGTATTAGAGAATCACTCCGAGGTTTCCACTTATAGATTGAACTTGTGCTTGTTAATTGTGTGTTTGTCTGTCTTCAATAAATAATTGTAGTTATGGCTTTTGTTGGGGATGATATGTTTCCTCCTACACCAGGAGCGTCGGACAATGTGAACTCAGTCCAAGATAGGACTGGACCACGACAAGTCTTTGCGTGCCACTGTTACAACTCCATCGTGCCACACTGTGGCAGGCGTGCTGCGGGTTGGCCACCCATGGATTAGCAAAAGAAAATGCACGAGAAGCAGAACAAGTGCATCGTTAAACGTACATACAAAGAAATGCACCAGATCACAGGAAGTCACAATGTATTTGAACGTAGATCATCATGAGGTAACCAGCATTATGAGGGTGGGGTACGAGTGACTCGAACACCCAGCATGAGCCTGCTTTGACCAATAAATATGTTAGATTCGTTTCTCTTTACCGTCCATACAATAACAATGTATTGGATTCAATAATACTGTACATTGATGCTAAAGCTACAATACAACTTTAACATTTTAAGCTCCATCGGCGTAAATAAACGTCTCGCTCAACCAAAGGATTATTTGCCCCGGACGTATACATACGTATTTCAGAATTACCATCTTTTCTGTGCCCTGCTATCCATAAAACTATTCTCAGGGCTTTAGAAAGCAATAAAAGAACCTTGGCAGTGCTTGCAAAGGATATACTTATTTTAGATGATTTACTCTTTTATATATTTATTACTCCCCCCCCCCAATACATCGCATACACATGCCTACGGGGAAAACCGTGACATTGAGAAGCGAATCACGTAAATTTTAATTGGTATTTAAGGAATTAATTATAAACCTTACTAATTATCAAGATATTAGTGTTAATTTTCACATAATTTTATATATGATAAGCCCTTGGGGTCACTGGTAATTATTATAAACATGCTCTTAACTTAGTGCTGTTAAACTAATTACAAAATACATTATGCAGTACTGATACATTGATAAATGTATTATATCAGTGTAAATATGTATTTTATTTTTCATTATGACAGAATGTATTTTGTTTATTTACTTTCAGTAAATTAATAACTTTTTAAAATAATCATTTGCTTTCGACTTTTAGATATGCTCGCGCCCTCCCCCCTTGTAGAGCTATCATGCCCCTCTAGGGAACCGCGCTCCACAGTTTGAGAAACTCTGAGTTAATTGTTTAAAGCAGGCCATTTTTTAAATATGTAGAAATAAACGGATATATGAATTAAATAGTTATTTCCATTCCTTAAAATATGGGACTGATACTAAGTTAGAAGAAATAAGTGAGCATTTCTAATATTTTTTTTCATGGGATATTTTTGGGAAAGAGAGAGAAATACTTTTTACAATTATCTAATATATTTTAAGCATGATGTCAAATATTATCGATTTAGAGGCAAAAAATAAAATTATATGTACCAATACTCTTAACTTCTCTCTAAATTTAAGAACAATTTAAAAAGAAAGTAAAATCGATACTTTAATACTGCGGAGATAAAATCGTCGTTTCCTTAGCTTAATTTATGAAATAAAAAATGTAAATGATATAATTTTTTTGTCACTCCCTACAAAAAAATATGCAAGTTTTGTACAATCTTTGTGATAACAATTTTTTCGTAGCCATGAGTAAAAAATACACATGTCAAGAGCATTATCATACTTGGCAAAATGCCGGAAACACGTCACATATTTTAATGGTATTATTTTATCTGAATATATTAAAATTATTTTTACGCATGAATGATCAAATCGAACTTTTTTATCTTCATTTCATAGCATAAAAGTAAAAGAAAAATATTTTTCCCATGATCATCATTCTCTTTTTGAAGGTTAACAATATCTAAAGGTTAAATCAATGACAAACATTGATTCTTTGTTTAATATGTATTCCATGTGTGTGTTGAATCGGCTGGAAATTAATATGGTTCTATGCATGAAGGCTTTTTTTTATTTATAAATGTGTTGCTTATTGTATATGCGTCATGTTAAACTTTATGTGTATGTTATTTTGAAATATTAAATTAAAGATTATTTATATATGTGAGCATACATGTGTGTTATTTATTTCATTAATCTGAATTATGCTATGGGGAGATTAGAAATTATAGTAATCATATTTTTTGGTTCTTTTCTTTTCTTTTTTTTTTTGTATAAAATTTATTCTTACATTTACAAGAAATTAAATTTTTAGACATTTTTTAACTCATAAATTCCAAAAGAAATCAATCATATTCTTTTAAAAAATAACTTTTACTCTATTATTACTAAAACTGGTAAGGGATTAACAACAATCTAACTAAATGTTATCAAACATCTTGGTGTGTGTGAAAACTGTTATTAAAACAGTAATTTTTTTTTAAAATTTACTATGTGAACCGTTATGACCTTGTGGATTTAGATATTTCAGTAGATATTACTGATATTATTATAAAATAGTGTCAAAAATAACAATTGTAATGATCTAATAATGTTATAAAATTTCTAAACTTTGATTGGACTGTTTTTCAAAAGAATTACAATAATTTTAATAGTTTTATATAAAAACAAATTAATTTCAATCCTCAGGGAGACAAACTAGCAATAATTTACCTCTTTAATATTTAAAATTTTATGAAAATTTTTTACTACCGGTAATGATTTCGATCTCTTTAAAAATATGAATGATATAATAGCTTCTGTGTTAAAATTATTTATAATAAATTTAATATATATTTTTATCTTAATTTCTTGAACGTTGTCCTAACTAACAATAACCAATCTACATAGATTACCTTATATATATATATATATTTTAAATTATGCATAAGATAAATATTAACTTTTTTTGTACAATGGAAGCGCTAATTTGTAGTCTTAAGTTTTATTTGGAGAAATTATTAGTCTCATATCTCTTTCCAATTTTAAAAACCTTTTTCTTATTTATTTACAAAGTAAAAAGATCTAGATACTAAGGAAATGACAAAATTAATAATGTTAAAATATCTGTTGTTTATCTTTTTTTTGTTATATATAATATATTATATTTTTATTAATTATTATTTTTGATTTCTAATATGTGTTTCATGCAATTGATAAGGATTTTATTAAATATGTTAATGTTATTGTTTTGTATATGTTTCTCTGCCATTCATTTTATATTTTTCACTATTTATTTTATTTATTTTTTATCAATATGTGCTTTTCTGCACTATCCAATGCTAATGGCTTCTTAGAAGTAAATTTTATAAGAAAATTATGATATTTTTAATGATTAAAGTTTTCCAATTTGCTTTTAGTTCTTTCAATTAGTTTTTTTGACTAATGATTCATTTTTACTACAACACACACATTCTAGGATTTTATTTTAGAAATCTTTCATATAATGCTTTTAAAAATATCGAATTGTATTATCAATTATTTTTCAACTCAGAAATATGAACAAGTATTGGGAAAGTTTGGCAACATACCAGTAATATCTAACCCTTCCATACCAATTCTATCTCTAATATTTGTCTGCGGCCGTCTCAATGTAGTATATATATATATGGTGCCGGCCGTAGGTTCCAAGCCACTCCACTACTTGCCGATTGCTGTGCCGACTGCCATTTTCAAGCCATTCCACTACTTGTACTGCGCATACCTAGAAACGTTCTCAGGTTTTGGGAGCCTGCCAGTTGGTAGGCTCTCAACGTAGCTAACGTCATAATATAAGAAGACGAGAGGCAGTAGGAATGACACCGTGTTTGGAAAAGGGCTAGATGCACTACTGACGACGCCATTCTTGGGATACGACGAGAAGCAAGACGACATCACCTCGTGTTTTGTTACAGACTATATAAGACGTGACTTGGACATTGAATTCGTTAAACTTTAAATTACTATTTATGTTTTAAATATTATGTAAAGCATAGTTATGTATGGTATAAGTTATTTATTGTAAATATGTAAATAATAATTAACAATTAAATTAAAATTAGTTAAAGTCGGACTACTCTGTAGTGATCAAGCCATCACACTTACCAGCCCCCATATATATATATATATATATATATATATATATATATGTACACTATCTGACCAAAAGTATCCGGACAATCCTTAAAAAGTTGTTCTGGCGAGTGACGCAATTTGATACGTAATTGAAAAGTATAAAAGTGTTGGTAGTGGTGTGTCAGATTGTATTTATGCTTTTGTGAGGCAATGGGTAAGTCAAAGAAGCTTAGTGAGTTTGATTGTGGCAGTATAGTGAGATGCCACCTTTGGGGGAAATCAGTTCGTGAGATTGCGGACATTCTACAGAAGCTTAAATCCACTGTGAGGGATGTATTTGTGAAGTGAAAACGTAGAAGCAGTGAAACGGCAGAAAAACGAACCGGTAGGCTAAAAATAAATGGTGAACTCTGCAGCAGAACTTTGAAAAGGGTAGTGATACAAAACTGCAAGTCCTCGTTGGTGGAAATTTCTTCGGAGCTCTAAAGTTCATCAGGAATTAGTGTTAGCAGCAGGACTGTCCGTCGAGAACAAAAAACTTGAGATTCCATGGTCGTGCAGCCGCTCGCAAGCCAAACATTACTCCACAGAATGCCAAGCATCGATTGCAATGGTGTAGAGCTCACCGTCAATAGACTGTGGACATGCAGAAAACTGTTCTTTGGAGTGATGAATCTCGCTTTACAGTCTGGCAGTAGATGGACGCGTCTGGGTTTGGTGGATGCCCAGCGAACGTTTATTTAGATACTGCATTGTGCCGACTGTTAAGTTTGGTGGTGGAAGCACAATGGTGTGGGGGTGTTTCTCGTGGTTTGGCCTGGGTCCGTTAGTTCCTGTGATTGAAAACATGAACTCTGAGATGTATGCGGGCATTCTGGACATTGCTAAACTCTCAACTCTATGGAAATATTTCGGGGAAGGCCCATTTGTCTTCCAGCAGGATAACTGCTCCATTCACACATCGAATCTTGCACAGACGTGGTTTGACGAAATAGGTCGTCAAAAACTGGACTGGTCTTCTCAGAGCTCCGATCTAATTCCCATAGAACCACTTTGGGAACAATTAGAGCGCAGATTACGTAGCCAGCCAAATCGACCATACTCACTGCAAGCACTCACTTCAGCAAGTCTTCGCAAACGTATGCAGGTTGTCATCCATACACAAGGGGGGACAAGCATCATATTAATATGTGCCTCAGGATGCTCTAAGTCTATACCACTGGGTGTCCGGATACTTTTGGCCAGATAGTGTGTATATATATATATATTTCTGAAGTAAACAACAAAATAGAAAATTTTGCAATAAAACAATTCACTTTTACAAAAGATGTGAAGACAATAGATGTAAAACTTGTAAAATGATAAATAATGATCAAATCAAAGATATATCTAAATTTACCTTCTGTAAGACATTTAACTGTATTCACTCTTTGACATGTAAACTATGCCATTTTAAATATATTGGACAGACAAGTAATAAAATTAATATTAGAATTATAAATCAAAATAGGTCAGATACTAAAAACTTTAATAGTATAAAAAATTCAAATAAAATAGAAATAAGACTCTTCCATACACATGGTTTTGAAAATGTTGTACTCAATATTATTAAAGTAGTTCCTAATGTTAAAGAAAGTTTATTGTGGGAAAATTTCTACATTAAGTATTAAAATATAATTTATCCTTATGGACTAAATGTATTATATCAAGGAAAAACTATTTTGAATGCTATTAAACAAAATTCTCAAGATTATCTTTACAATAATGTTATCAAAAAGACTAATAAAAGAAAAACTAGAGGAAATAAGACTAAAAGGTTATTTCAAAAAGTATTATTGGTATATGTAATAGTTTGGAGAACAATTTTAACATAAAGCACATTAAATCTTTCATATTTGTATTACGTAAGACAGAAATTTGAATTATATATACGAAAAATGTACTAAATTCATATAAAATTATGTATAGTCAGGTTTTACATATCATAAGAGACATTCACAAACTTCTAAAGCATAAACATAAAATAAAAGTCAATGTAAATAAAAAATATCGAACAGAATATTGTACATTATTATTTATGAATAAATCTTATGATAATATTAATTTTTCTAGCATTTTTTTAAAAAAACACATGTCATTTTTCCCAATTCAAAATATCACTATTAAAAAGGGTTTTAAATATAATAAAAAAATAGGTAGATTAATTTTTAACTATAATGTACCTATAAAGCAAGGAAATTTAAAATGTAATTGTAATGAATTTAAAGAATTCAAAGATAATTATCACCAGCATGTTATTACTGGTGACCTCAAAATTGTAAAAGACAATAATCTTAGAAATATAATGAATAAAGGTATTGCTTTTAGACTTATGATTTCCAATAATAATAAAATTATCAAAAATTACAGTTTTATAATGATATTGTGCAATTCATTTACAAAATTGCTATTAAATATAATATGCCTATAGAGGCCTTCACAGAGTTTAAATGTAACATTACACAACAGATTAATAAATATAACTTTAGTACAGATAATAATATCTTTTTAATGATATTAAAAATCAGATTAAAAAATTTCAAAATAAATTTATTATAGTTTATATTGATAAAGCGCATAGAAGTTTTGCCTTCATTTGTAAATACTATTATAGTTTAATGCTCAACAAACATTTTGAAAATAATACAGCTTTTATTAGGTCATCAATTTCTGATAGAGAAATAAATAATCGAATTTTGGCTTTTCATAAACAATTAAAAATACAAATTAATAATAAATTTAAATTTCCACATGTATTTCTTACTCTTAAATTTCATAAAGATCCAGTGAAGTTTATAACAGTTACTAATGGTTTTAATACATATATCAGCAATTCAGGCAAAATTCTACATGAAATGTTACAAGATACAATAAATAATCTAAAAACTTCAGTCAATCTTAAAAATAGTACAGAACTTATTGCACAAATTAAAGATAAAAATATATTTTCAGTATTTAGTTTAGATTTTGAAGATCTTTTTTAACTCTTAATATTTATGATATGATAGAAGCACTTGTAAAATTACATAAAGATAACTTGTTTAAAAATGTCAAATATGATAGATTTGGTTCTCTACTTAGCTCTAAAAGAAAATTATGTTTATCATAATGGTAATTATTTTTTATCAACAGATTAAGAGTCTACCACAAGGTTGCCCAGCTAGTAACTGTCTTGCCAATTTATATTTACATTATTTTGAAAATAGATTCACAGACAGCTTAGAATATTGCTTTTTTCGTCATATAGATGATATAATCATTTTTGGCAAGCACGACAACTTTAAACCTAATGTTAGTTTTTATCAACAATATCTTAATTTAATACAGACAAATAGTAACAATTATGAAGCAAATTTTCTTGATATAGAAATTAAATTAAAAGATAATAAAACAGTTACTAATATTTATGATAAACGAGAAGACTTTAATTTCAATATTATAAAAGTACCGCATTGAGAGAGTAATGTGCATGTTTCTATATTCAGAAATATTGTTATTAATTACACACTGCGCAATAAATTTCTAGTTTCATATAAATCAGAAAAAATAAAAAAAAAATTATAAGATTTTACTAAATACTGTTTAATTCAAAACTACCCAATTAATTTTATTAATAGATATTTAAATAAAGAAATTCTAAATAGCAAGGATTAAATTTTCATAGTTTTAACAGGTTAATATTATAGATATACTAGCTGACCGGCAAACGTTGTTTTGCCATATAAATTATTTCTAGTGAATATTTTGGTAGTCAAATAAAAAATAAATAACTCATTTTAAGTGCGTGGGGATGTGGTATATGACTGAAAGAGTAATGGAAAGCTGTGACCGATGACGGCCTATAAAAGTAACAAAACACCAAACATTCATTTTTTGAATTCTTTGTACTTTTATTATTTTAACTAATAAATTTCAAATTACATCTCTATCACAAATTATGACAAATAAAAAATAACATTATCAGTCTCTTAGTGCAATGGAGTGTACGATATTTTTAGGGAGTTCATCTTTAGTCAACACGAACAAACTTGGTTTATCCATGCGAGGACATGCCACGTATAATGGTCCGTGTGAAAAACACGGTGCGCCCAAACCTAAGTCATAGACAGACTTCGTTTGGCCTTGAGACTTATTGTCAGTGCGAATGCCAATCTAATTAGAAATTGAATCCGTTTGAATTCAATTGGCACATCTGTGGGAATAATAAGGAATGGTGGTGGTAATACATCTTATTCTCGGAACTTGCCGTTCAAAATGCTAGCTTCGACCACGTTTTAAATCAATTTTTTTTGTCTAATCACGTGGCATTACACAGCCATGGTGGGTTCAAATTAGTAAGCAAAATAACCGGAGATCCAACCTTCAGTTGTAAATGGTGCGATGGCATGCCTTGCAAACCCAATGAGCTCAAAAACTCTGCTGGATAATTTACGGCTTCGTTGGTATTGCAAACTGAATCGATATATTTGTATGACATCAGGTCCCCAGGTAATAACTGTTTCCTACTAAATATACGCACAAAATTTCAAAAGAATCGGTCTAGCCTTTTGATTCATCTCATGTCACTTATTTGAAATAATGATAACGAAGTAAAAAAGATTAAGTTTTTCACGAAGATATTTTTCTTTTATAAACCGATGCAATATATGAATTTTTGAATCAAAGATAGGTCCAAAAATTGGGTGGAAAAAACGTTTCACTCGCCAAATTTGGTGATTTTTGATTTGCTATAGACATCTATTTTGCTATTGAAACCAATGAGCAGGGTGATTTGGATGGTAAAACAGAGAAAAGTCACACAACTGGCGCGAAACCGATTTTCGACGCCAAGCGAAATAAACGGAGAAAAAATAAACACACAGGTGTAAAACAATTACGCGTTTTAAGGTTTTTAATAATTATCTTTTAAAGTAATAGCAATATCGGAATGAAAAATAGTTTACGTCCTATTCTCAGACCTACTGAATATACGCAAAAAATTTGATAAGAATTAGCCTAGTCGCGTTTCGGAGGAGTTTGGTTACAAACACTGTGACAGGAGAATTTTATATATTAGATTATTCTTCCTAGATAGTTTTAAATGCCCCTCTTTTCTAGTTTTAGATAAAATTACTTTTTTAAAATTTATTATAACTTTTATATTATATTATCTTAGAGATAATGGTAGTATGTTTACAATTCTTATTTTTTTATTTCTATTATTTTCATACTTTTGCTTACTGCTATTTTTCAGCCATTGCTTTGTTTTGAATCTGTATTTGGATCTAGAATCTGGCAATAACTTGTTTATTGTACTCGGATTTAGCGCCGGCTCTGCATTTCTGTATGCAATTTTTTAGGTAAGTTACCTTTTTCTCGTAATGGATTTAGATTTCCTATCCATTATTTCCAATAGGTTTTTGCATGATATTATTAACAGAAAGGGGGAAGGTTGGCTGGCCAAAAAACATGTTCAACCCCACTTTATACATAGTAATTTTTTTAACAGGAATTTTTTTGTATACAAGCTGTCCTAAGCCAGCAATGTTGATAATACTGTAGCATCCAATATTTTATATTTTTATATTTAACTCTGTTATTTCAATTTTTCATATCTCCTTTTAAATTTTGTTGTCTGGTTATCTTGCAATTGCAATTCTTTTGAGTGTTAATCATGTTAATTCATCTCTCTCTTGTAGAGAAACTTTGATTATATATATATATATATATATATATATATATATATATATGCAGTTAAAATTCTCTACTATAGAGAGATTAACCATTACTGAAACTACAGCAAAAAGAACGAAATTGAAAAATACTGAAATAAGTCTTTTAGAACAGATAGATTATAAATTATGAAAACAATGGTATTTAAGATATATGTGTATGTGCTTCAGTAATATAAACATTGCGGAAGGACATCTCTTATATACAAAAAAGAATTTATATGAAAGTCGTGTTGAACACGTTTTTTTTTTTTTGGTTAGCAAAGTTCCCCCCTTTCTGTTAATAATACTGAAACAGTGGATATTGGTATTGCAGATAATGGATAGAATATCTAAATCCTGTCCAAAAAAGGTAACTCACCAAAAAGTTGCGTGTGAAAATGCATAACCGTTCTAAATCTGAGTTTACACTAAACAAGTTATTGCCCGAATATGGACCCAAATACTAATCTCAAAGCATGGAATTGGCTGAATAGTAGTACTTAGCATATGTATGAAATTAATAGAAATAAAATAATTAAGTAGTATGTATAAATACAACCGTTAATTTGGTGACACTAGGTTTAAAAATGTATTTCACACACACACAAGAAATATTACTTTTCTTAAAATAAAACTAAGAGAAACAATAATATTTTTATCTATAATTTGATTTTGATGTACATTTGTCTAAGAAAAATAATAAATTTATAATAATAAACTATACATATTTGAAAGAATTCTAATTCTTATTAATAAGAATTTCTGTATGCAAATAACTATTAATGAAACGAAATGGATATTTTTGAATTCAAACATATTTAATGATATATTTTTTTAGTTTTTTTAAAAAATTTTCTGAAATTTTCGAAGCAATAAACTTACTATGCTGTATATAATCAATAATAATATTTCTGAATATAGAATCAAGTGCATTACTTTCCCAATGAGGGGATAGTATTTAATTTATATTTTATTTATTTTATGTTATAATAGAAATTTAAACTTTTCTCTTTTGTCATAAATATTATTATAACTATAACATTATCTTTTATTTTAATTTCTATGCCAAGAAAGTTTTCTTCTTAGTTGTTACTGTTTGTCTGTATAACTTTAATACATATATATTGAGTATAAAAACTGGTGTTAGGCTTAAAATTGTGTTCCTTGCCAAAAAAAGATTATATCATCAATATAACAAAAAATGTAATATTCAGAATTTTCAAATAAACTTTTTTCAAAATAATATATTCATAAATTGGCTGGATAGTTGCTAGCTGGGTTACTATGTGGCAAGCATTTAATCTATTGATGAAAGTTACCTTTATATGATATTTAGTTCTTTTTAAATACAAACCTAATGAGAGAATTTAATCTATCATAATCAATATTTTTAAATAAATTATCTTTTTATGTAACGTTTAAAGTATTTTTATCATATCATCAATATTTATAGAATTGAAAAGTTCTTCAAAATCTAAACTATAGACTGAAGAAATCTATTTTTATCTTAATTTGTTCAATAAGTTATTTTCTATTTTTAAGTATGGCTGTGTATTTAAGATTATTTATTGTATCTTGTAATATTTCATGGAGCATTTTGCCCAAATTTCTGATATATGTTTTAAAACTATTAGTAACAGAGTAATATGCCAGTGGAAGCTGGTGTAAGGGCAGGGGGTTCAAACTGTTTTTCTTGCTGGCCGCATAGATATGTTAGCCGTTTGACTAGGGATATATACACATGTTAGCTAGTTCACGAGCGCCACAACTTCTGGTTAAACGGGGGGAGGGGGCATAAGCACTAGATAATGTAAATAACATTATTATTGCATTCGATACAATGTTATTGTATGGTGAAGGGGGGATGAAAATTATGATAGAAAATTGGGTCGCCAATACTGAAAGTTTGAGAAGCACTGACTTAAATGGAAGTTCTGATCTGCAAAAATATCGCACAGAGATAATTTTCCAACTAAAATCACAGTTAAAAAGATTAATTTTACGCATGTGGTTAATCAGTAAATCGCAGATAGGCGCATTACAACAGTTATAAATATGACTGAGTCTTTATGAAATTTAGGAGTCATAATTATATGTTGAAATTAAAAAACATTTCTTATTTGTACTCTTAAATGTTTGTAGAAATCTGATATGTGATTATTTATTTCTCTGCCATAAATTGATGGCCTAATAAAAGATGCATTGTGATCAAAATAATTGTTGATCACATTAGACTATAATAGTTCTTACATATGAAAGCAAAACTTACTGGCATTTTATCAACAAAACTATGAGTAATAAATTTATTTCACAATTTTTAACATCCTTAAAATATATATATTTATCTGTGCTAAAGTTAAATTTATTAAGTTGTTGTGAAATTCTGTGAATGCGTACTTTATTTAATAGCTATTTTGTAAAAGAATTATACTCAATATCATAATATAATTGATTTTTCATAATTTTTTTGTTATTGGAAATCATTAGCCAAAGACCAATACCTTTTTATTCCTTATATTTCTCAGATTATTTCTTTCAAAATATTGAAGTCATCAATAATAATATGCTGGTGATGTGCATCTATAAATTCTTGAAATTAATTGCAAGTACACTTTAAGTCTTCTTGCTTTATAGGCCCATTATATATACAAATTGATCTACCTATTTTTTATTGTATTTAAAAGCTTTTTAATAATGATATTGTTATGTAGATCGGGGTTCGAGGATTTTATGCAAAATCAGTCGTAAATAACAAGGCAATTCTTTAAGAGCGATGAGTATTTATTGTCGAAATTCAATCCTTGAAATACAGGATTTAGTAGCAAAATTCACAGAATAAATAACAGAAGGATTCACACCTTCAACAACACTCACACACAATAAGCAGTGTCTAAAAATACACGTATGTAAATGACTATTCACAAGCACAGCCGAGTTGATCGAGTTCAAGGCAAGTCTACTAATCGCTAATCAAAACAATGCTCACTACTCGCTGGTTGAAATTAGACTGCCTACTCACTTATTCGAAACCAGACTGACACTTGCGGCGAGTATCACAATATTTATAGCCAGGATCAAAAGTTCCGGAAAGATGCGCTCACGTCATAGATCGTGAAATTAGTCGATTTCTCTACTAATTTCTAAAAGAATCCAGAGGATCCCGAACTCCCCAACTTGGTCGCCAACTTGATCGCCAAAAATGATGCCAACTTGGCTCTATCGCCAATATTTCGCCAAGTTCCCATTGAATCGCCATTGTAACGTAAGGGACGGCGTTGCTTGTGAATATTACAAATATAACATGAAATAAATATAGCATAGTGTAATATAAAGGCATTGGAAATCCAAATACAAAATATTTACATTATTTTATGCAAAATTCGTAATATTGCCTCTCCTCAAAGACTGCACGTCCCGGGCAGTACAATCCCTGAATAAGAGGCATCTATTTACAGACATAGTCTATTCACATAATAATCAAATACTCAACAGCAAAAAGCAAATAAATTCAAAATACAAACATAAATTACAACACTAACATAAAACTACGAAATTAGAAAAGAGTTAAATAAATCACATTATTTATAAAATAATTAGTGACCATGGTCTGAACTTAGGGATCATATTCTCCTTGGCCAAGGTATTCGTCGTATCAGGGTCACGGTTAAGCTCCTTCTGATTTCATATATGACCTTCTCAAAATACATAAAAGGTTGGGACTAAATATGTTGGAAAATAATTTAATCGAGCATATTATCACCCTTTTGGAACCACAATTGATGGAATACATAGATATTAGAAATCCAACCACTCAATTGCAGTTACTTCGGAAGATATCGAAGTACGAGGACAGATATTTGAGGTGAGACAATCCGGGTTCGAGTAATATTAATAGTGAAAGACGAGCTTATGATGTGAGTAGGAGGTCTAACGAAGGTCGTACAAATAGAAATTGGATAGATACTGGGTTAGTCGATCGTCAAAAGGATAGGAGACATTGTTATAGAACTTCCTATGGGATGAGACCCCAGAGGAACCATGATAATCAAGGGTTCGAGAACAGGAACCGTATTGATAGGAATGATCGCGGATTCGAGAATCGTGGTGGACGAGATCAATATAGAAATAGAGGGGTCCGAGTGACAATTTTGAAAGGGGGTCGAATAATCGTCGGAATAGGGGTAGTCATAAAAATTTAAACTTTTTCAGCGTTCGAAATCAAGATCGATCGCATGTTGATGATAAACCTCCTATAAGGGTTTCTGCCTTAAGAATGTCCCCTGTAGAACTCTCGTATGTGCCAATTTTAGTGAATGATATCTTCACTAAGGCATTATGGGATACTGGGGCCGAGAAGTCGTTCATCTCTGAAAAAACGTATCGGACATATTTTTCGTATAAGCCAATAAAAAATCAAATGCAAAAGTTATAACGGCTCAGGGCGCCTGTTGCAACAATGTAGGGACGATAGAATTATATAGAAATACGAAATAGAGAATTCCCGAAAAAGTGGGATTTTCATATAATAGCAGATCTCGAGTATCCATGCATTTTAGGTATCGATTTTATACGAAACTCGAAGATTACCATGAATTTTTAGGAAAAGTTTTTAGCGATTCCGGATTCGCAAATCGAAGAAATAAAATCGTTTAGGAGAATGTAGAAATTGATCTTTCGAATACAAAATTAGAAAAAAGTCAAAAGAGAGATTTAAAATCGTTATTTAAGAGTTTTAAAGGGCTGTTCTCCGACAAATCGGGACTTACTCATGTATTATATCATAAATCGATATGGTGATAGCGCTCCGGTTGTATCCAGACCGTATAAGTATGACAGGTTAAGCAAGGTATCATTGAGTACCATATCAATAAATGTCACGAGAAGCACCATCGAACAAATTCAATCGACTTAAGCATCTCTTGTTGTATTGTGTCGAAAGAAGAACGGATTACACAGGACAATCCTGAGGCGTATAGATTTGCGGTGGATTATCGCAAACTTAATGCGGTAACTAAGTACCCTAGATATCCTTTGCCACTCATTGAGGATTTAATTACTAATATTCCTAACACGAAAATAATGAGTACTTTGGATCTACGCTCTGGCTATTTTCAATTGCAGTAAACCCCAGGGATGTAGCCAAACTGATTTTGTGATGCAAAACGGCACGCATGCGTTTAAGGGCATGCCATTCGGCCTATCGGGGGCAGCGCCAAATTTTCAGAAGGCCATAGACATTATATTACAACCAGTGTTAAGGAAGTGTGTCCAAGTGTATATGGATGATGTCATCATCGCAACTCCATCATTTGCACATTACTTGGAACACATTTAAGGGAAGTATTTAGGTTATTGCAAGAAGCGGGGTTGACGTTGAACAAAGATAAGTGTAAGTTTGGATGTGAGAAACTAAAATACTTAGGCCTAGTGATTAGTAAAGATGGGATAGCCACGGATGAATCTAAAGTTAAGGCAATACTCGAAATGAAAGCACCAAAGAATACGAGAGAAATATCAAAATTTCTTGGAATGGCCCAATGGTATCAAAAATTTGTTAAGGGGTACGTATATCTCTGCGAACCACTAAATGAATTAAAAAAGAAGGGTAGGAAATGTAATTGGTCGGAAAAGGCGCAAGCTGCTTTCGAATCGATCAAGCGTGCAATTACGGAAGCACCTGTACTAAAATTACCGGATTTTTATGTACAATCTGAGCTTTTTACGGACGCGAGTTCTATTGGGATTGGAGCGGTGCTTACGCAAAGTCAGAGACCCATAGCATATGCATCCCGCACATTTAATGGGGCTGAGCGCAATTACACAGTAACCGAGTGCGAATGTTTACCGGTGATTTGTGCTTTAAACAAGTTTCACGCCTACTTTGGTTCGTTACCAATAAAAGTAATTACAGATCATGCAGCATTAACAAAACTCACTAATGGTAAAAATTTATCAAAGCGTATGATAAGATGGTCACTCAAGCTAGCCGAATTTAATGTTGAATGGGAACGTAGGCCTGGTGCTCAAAATGTTGTGGCAGATGCGTTGTCGCGGAACCCTTGGAAAGTTTTGAGGATAGCAACATAACTTGGGGAGTAATTAGAGATTTGGTACTTTCGTAAAGGGAGCAATTGATAGCTGAACAAAGGAAGGACCCCAAACTGGGTCATATTTATCGTTATTTACAAAACCCCGATGGCAGTACAGTGAATGCGGGGGTCAGTGGATACTGGTCTCAGGATTTCAAATCATCGATGGATTGTTATTTTATGCGAAGTACGCATCCTCTCTCGAGAAATGAGAGTATAAATCCCAAAATCGATGCGAGGTGCGATAATGCACGATTTTTTTTCATGATAAGCCTATGGCTGGACACCTCGGGTTTAGGAAAGCACATTTAAGCGTGAAGGATGTTTGTTATTTTCCTTATATGCGAAGAGCGTTACATGATTATGTTTTGACATGTGATACGTGCCAAAAATTGAACTATAAGAACGCGTTACCGTCCGGTCATTTAATACAGATTGTAACTAATTATCCAAACGAAATAGTTTCATTAGATTTGTTAGGCCCCTACCCAGCATCGAAACCTTAAAGATATATAGATATATTTGTGTAATTAACGGATCATTTTACGAAGTGGTTGGAAATAATACCCCTCAGAAAGGCGTCCGCAAAAATAATCGCCAATACCGTGTTCAAAAATATATTTCGCGATATGGAGCTCCAAATAAATTAATCAGCGACAACTGCCCCAATTTATATCCGAAGTTTTTGAACATTTAAGTGATAGATTAGATATAAAGCATGTCAAAACAGTGGTGTATCGACCTCAATCAAATCGAACGGAACAGTTAATCGCGATTTATTACAAATGAGAGATTGCTTCTTTTGTAAATCATAATCTTGAAACCTGGGACAGATTTCTAAACGAATTCGCGTATGCATTAAGAACGGCAGTTCACGAAACAACGGGAAAGACCCCAGCAGCATTATTTTTGGCAGGAAACTTATTACCACGTTTCAAAAACTTGTGATGGTGACGGATGGTACAGAATTTGTGGTTGGGAATATTGAAAAGGTGTTTGAGGAAGCTAGACAGAATACGAAGAAAAAGCAAGAAAAGTGGGCAAAGTATTACAATAAAAGGAGACGTGAAATTAACATTCAGATGGATGATTTAGTGTTGGTTGAAACTCACCCTATAAGTTCTGCCAGTAAAAAGGTGGTAGCTAAATTCTGTCCCAAGTTTGTAGGTCCTTTTAGAGTTGTGAGTGTCTAAAAACAATAATGTTGTAATTTGGAAGGCAGGTAGAAGAACTACAGTCAATATAGACCAGGTACGAATTTACCATCAGAGAAAAAGCGATGAAAGTTTAGTGGAGGTAGATTGTTCAGTTAGTAGAGGATCCGAGTATCAATCGAGTAGTTTTGAGGATGGTAGATATGGTTAGATAGGTCACACAGTTTTAAAAGTAATGAGTCTGGTGGAAGACAGATACAGGAGAGGAATGAGAATTATAGTGTAGGGAATAAAAGTAATCAGAGAGAGACAAAGATGCGCGGACACGAGCTGACCAAGGGTCGGTGTAAGAGGGCGATCTCTGAATCACTATCCCAAGGAGACAACAAAAGAAAAGGAAGAATTAACACGCAAGAAGGTGGAAAAGAAAAAATCTGAGTCCCTATCAGAGGAGCCGAGATGTAAAAGAAAGCCCAGTTACAGAGAGGTCAACAAACGAAGTCTCCTGTCCTCCATCACGTCGAATGAGCAGACAATGAAGATAAATAGAGTAGAAGATCGCTACGGTAGACAAGTTCCAGAAAGAGATCGCCAACAACCACGACGGAGACAACAGAAAAGGTCCACCTTCAGCAATTCCATATACGGCAGAGAAGTGCAAGGGAAAGCCAGATCAAGATCGCCAGTAGGGTCATTGCCAGGCCAGGAAGGATCAACCCGATCTAGAAGAGATCAAGAAGGATGAGGCCACAACTACAATTTGCGGAGTCGCCGAGAGTATAGACAAGACTGCCAGGAGCCAGGAGAGAGTCCACGCAGCAGAAGGTCCACATCGTTGGAGGTGCAGGTAGGAGACATTAGAGAAAGAAGAGGAGCAAGATATTAGCCAGGTTGTATTGTTTCATTTGCATTTTTACTGACAGGAAGTCGGGTGAATTTTTGCAAGAAGCAAGTCTTATTTTGTTAATAATGTTGTCTAAATGCAAAAGTCACACTACGTTGAGTGAAATGAACTTTTCTATATTTAAATGTATTCTAAATTGTGGAAAGCAATGTATGTTTACATTTGTTTACTACATGTAAAGGCTTGGCTAAGCGTGCGAGAATTCATTGTATTGTTTGTTTATATTGAATGTTTTGAAAATTGTATATAATTGTGTATATATAAACATATTGAAGTGTATATTAGTATATATCTGGTTTTTGGGACTCACGGCGTAGAAAGGAAATTAACCATAACAGTAACAGCGCTGCGCGATTGGAATGGGAGTTTTTTTTTTTAACCCAGATAAAATTTGTAAAGTAATTAACAATTTAAATATGTGTGAATTCAATGTTGTTGTGTGTATAAAGTGTTCAAAAATTATTTTTGTACGTCCACTGAATCAGTTCTCATTTCAGGGTTGCTGACCCTGATGTTTTGAAGATTTTGTGTTGAAGATAAAATATATGTTAACCCAGGATATATTTAAAATAAGTAAGTTTACGGGTTGTTTACGGCAGGGTTTTTCCTCCAGTGGGAGGTTTTTCCTTGGTTCTAACCCAAATGAGGTACACCTTATATAATGCATCTAAAAGCTGAAATCTTGGAGTGATAAAATTTTGAGCTAGTAGTTTTGAGTGTTTTTTTTAGAGTATTGTTATGTAAAAGTTAACGCTAAACTAAAGTTTAAGAAGTCTAGATAATTTAAGACTTAAAATTTTCAACGTAATTTATATCGGGCCATTTAGCCCTTTTATAAATCCCGTTTTTTCTTGAGGGGGGCTGTGACGCTGCTATCCGCGAGAATTCATCACTAATCCTCTTGGGAAACTTTGGGGCCAGCATTTTTACTATTTCACAGCTTCTACGGGAAAAACACGAGATAGTTATATGTTAATTAGTTCAATATATAAAGTCTAGATTTCGTAAATGTAAGGGAGAAGGAGTTGCCAAGCTGCATGTAAGTATCGTCGGTGAATTACTTCAACAAACTTAGCGCGCATTTGATAGTGATCAATTATTAAAGTAAAGTATTATTGTAATCATTGAAGGAAATAAATTCAGTACCGACCTGATATTAGCAAGAGTTCGTCTCCTTGTCCATTCTGGTAGCTGAGATTCCTTAGACGGGAATATTAAATCTGAGCATTAGATTTGAGTATTAGGATTAAATCGAAGTATTAAGATTAATCGAGGTATTAGGGAATCACTCCTAGGTTTCCACTTATAATTGAACTTGTGATTGTTATTGTGTTTGTCTGTCTTGAATAAATAATTGTTGCTATGGCTTTTGATTGTGATGATATGTTTCCTCCTACACTTAGAGACGCTTCGGGCGATGTGAGCTCAGTCCAAAATAGGACTGAGACACGACAAAGTGAAGAGTTGGAAAGGTGAAGTCAAATGCATTGAAGTATCGGTAGATCAACACGCAGTCGTTGACAGTATCAGATAGCAGTAACGTGACAAGCTACGCCGGAGAGCAGTAGATTGAAATTAGAAAAGATTCCATATTACCATGGATCCTTGTCTACTATCTTATTCAACCAGAAAATAATTCATACACCACGACGGAACAGCCAATGTTACAAGGATAAGGTTAGTGATTTAGAAATTTGTGAATAAGTGTACGTGTTTTAGCTGTAATTCTATGTGTTTGATCTTTCGTGGATTCAGTCGCGATTCCGTAGTTCCGCTAGTAGTAACTCCTACTCATACTCTGCTGTGTTTTACTCTCTTAAATTTGAATCGTGAGGTTGTAGCCATCCTGTGATTAATAAGCATCAATAAATATAATGATTTGCAATTATGTCTCTTGATTTCTCTAATCCACCTATACGTCCAGAAACATTAAACGGTAGACAGGGAGATTATAATCTTAATGGAGGGCATAATTCACGACACTGGCACCCAACGTGGGGCAGTGTTGACGCAGAATAATAAGCCTATTGTTTTTGCCTCAAGAACATTAAACCGCTCAGAGATGAATTACAGTGTGACGGAACGGGAATGTTTGGCGGTCATATGGGCGTTAAATAAATATCGCACTTATTTAGGATCTTTGCCGGTGAAGGTGATAACATACCATTCAGCACTTACTAAATTAAAGAAACGGGAAGAATTTGTCGAATAAAATGATAAGGTGGACCCTTAAGTTGGCAGATTTTAATGTGGAATGGGAGCATCACACAGGTACACAAAATGTGTTGGCTGATATATAGTGTAGAAATCCATTAGATAGTAATGATGAAGCAAAGGTGTCTTGTGTGATGATTAGTTCGTTGGTATTGTCGTCTAGGGAACAGTTGAGGGAAGAACAGAGGAATGATCCGGAGTTGGGTTATATTATGCAACATTTAGAAAATCCTGACGATAGTTCAGTTAATGAGTCAATCTGTAGAAATTGGTCCGCGATTTTAAATTGATAGATGGGTTGTTATACTATGCAAAATATACAACCACGTTCGGTGAATTAAGGGTATTTATACCTAAAACATTACGTAAAGATGTTATGCGAGAGTTCCATGACTCGACGAGGGCGGGCCATCTGGGCAAACGAAAGACCTACTTAAAATTAAAAGACGCGTGCTATTTCCCATTTATGCGGACATTTATTTATAAGTATGTATCCACCTGCGACCGATGCCAGAAAATCAATTATAAGAACGGATTACCAGCTGGTCAATTAATACCGATAGTAACGAATTTTCCGAATGAAATAGTACCTTTAGATTTATTATGCCATGCCCTGCCACTAGTCCGGAACGTTATAAATTTATTTTAGTAACAACGGATAATTTCTCTAAATAGGTTGAAATAGTTCCCTTAAGGAAAGCTTTCGGCTAAGGCAATTGCCAATGCATTTTTTGAAAACTATATTTCGCATTATGGAGCTCCAGTAAAGTTATTAGTGATAATGGCCCCCAAAGGATATCCGAAGTTTTTGAGCAAGTATGTCGCAGGTTGCACATAAAACATGTTAATACGGTGGTATATCGTCCACAAGCTAATCAAATGGAGAGAGTTAATCGTACTTTTCTACAAATGATTTCGAGTTTTGTCGAGGATAACCATACTAACTGGGACCAATTTCTCAGGGAGTTTAGTTATGCTTTAAGGACAGCAGTACATGAAACAACGGGTAAAACACCGGCGGAATTATTTTTAGTTAGAAAATTAACACCCCATTTCAGAACTTAGTAATGGTAACTGATGGATCAGACTTAGTTTGCGGAAATATGGAAAAGTTGTTTGAGGAGGTTAGGAGAAATACTAAGAAGCAACATGAAAGTGGGCGAAATATTATAATAAGAGGAGACGTGACGTTAATGTGAAGGTTGATGATCTGGTGTTGGTTCAAACTCACCCGTTGAGTTCGGAGAGTAAGAAAATTGTGGGTAAATTTATGCCAAAGTTTGAGGGCCCCTATAAGGTTTTGAGTGTGAAAAATAATAATTTAGTAATATTAAAATTTGGTGAAAGAATAGACGGTTAATGTGGATCAGGTGAGAATTTACCATCAAAGAGAATCAGAAGACAGTGTCGGCAAATTTGAAATTGCGGGAAGTAGTCATCATAGTGCAGTAGCATCAGAAGGATCGGATGATAGGCGGCTGAGAGTAGTGCAGTCAGGAAGCGGTGGGAATAGTCGTAGATGATCAGAATCAGGAAATGCGGAGATGTAGCCAGGGATGGACGGGATGGAGAGGATGTGAGAAGGAGAAAGCGTGTGCGGACGTAGTCGACTGTTTTTTCGGGGGTTGGCGCGTATAATTTCAGGAAAAGGAAGCGACGTTGGGCAGAGAGGGAGAAAAGAAGAAGGCCCGAATCCTGGGTCAAGATGCAACAAAGGAAGAAGAGACCAGAGGCCCCTGGATCCAGAGACAAAATAAAGATGTGCTCGTCCATGCCGTCTAGTCCATGAAGAAAGCGGTGCAGAAAGGTAGAATATGAGAGGCAATCGGAGGGAACAACAATTCCAGGACCATCCCGCAGAGAGAAAAGTAGAAAGTCGAGATGCCACAGGTCCCGTCCAGTCCAGCAGGAACGGTACTGTCCTTACAACTTCCGGAGCCGACGTCGAATGGACAGCTAGCCAGAATCGGAATCCCGCCGGTGGAGAGAACGCCCCAGCAGGAGCATATCAACTACAGCAGACTCAATGGAGGAGAAGGAGACCCAGAAGGTGGGAGCGGAGAGAGGACATTCCTAAGACAAGGTCATCCAGTACAGATGCCGTGGTTGGAGACAAAGCCAATGCAGATTGGATCTAAAGATTAGCCAGGTTGTATAATTCTAATTTGTTTATTTTCCCTCTGACAGACAGTTCAGAGTATTTTCCCTGTTGGCTAGTCGAAACATTTTTTTGGAAAATTTAAAAAGTGTACAAAAGTTGTCACTGCGTTGTGTGCGTTTTCATATTGATTGAAAAATGAACTTTTGTATTTTGTATTTTTCCATATTGTGGAAAAACTTTGTTGGATTGCATTTGTTTTGCTACATATTAAAGACGTGTCTTTATATGTGAGATTACTTGTATTGTTTGTTGTATTATATTGTATGTGAAAAATGTATATATTTTTGTGTGTAATTATTAAGATGTATAAGTAGTATCTGGTTTCGGGACGCGGCGTAATTAGGATTACTAACAACAACATTAATAGCGCAGCGCGATTGATTGGGAATTTTTGAAAATGAAACCAGATGAAGGTTATTTTGATATGAAACTATACATATAATTGATATAATGTATGCCATATTTGTGTCAATATGGAAGTTGTATAAGGTTCTGTACATTTAATGTCATATTTTAGAAAGAAATTGATATAGTTTCCTTTCAGGGCAGCAGTCCCTGAATCTTTTGATGAGATGTACCGAAGAAATTATCTTGTGAAGATGTAAAATTTTTATATTTATTAGTACTTAAGTAAAGTGCATGATCAGGGTTTTTTCCTTATGGCAAGGTTTTCCCCTGATCTTCGCCCGAATGGGATGCACTGTAGGGAATATATGTGAAAGATAAATAAAATGGAGTGGAGTGCCCTTTTGAGTAGTCATTTCTGTCTGTTAGTTTAATTAAAAATTCTGGTGTTAGAGAGTTAAAGTTTTGTGCAGGTTCAGAGTTTTTCAGCTGTTAGGCGGGTTACGTGAGTTTTTTCAGGTCGTTTAGACCTTCGAAAAATCACGCTTTATTCTCGGAGGGGGTTGTGATGGATCTATATGGTTTTCACTAACCTCCTCAATATTTTTTTAAAGTTTTATTTATTTCAACCAATCTTCACCAGGAGCCAAAGCGTGATTTATGTAAATGAGATATATTATATAATTTCGGGTTTAGCGAGTTAGCAAAAAAAGTAAAGTGAAGAATTATAAAGGTGAAGTGAAATGAATTGAAGCATAGGTAGATCAACACGCAGTTGTCGACAGTATTGGATAGCAGTACGTGACAAGCTACGCCTGAGAGCAGTAGATTGAAATAGAAAAGATTCCGTATTACCATGTGGGGATCCTTGTCTACTATCCTATTCAACCAGTAAAGAATTCATCACCACGACGGAACAGCCGATATTACAAGGATAAGGTTACTGATTTAGAAATTTGTGAATACGTGTTACCTGTTTTAGCTGTAATTATATGTGTTTGATCTTTCGTAGATTCAGGCGCGATTCCGTAGTTCCGCTAGTAGTAACTCCTTCTCATACTCCACTGTGTTTTACTTCTCTTAAATTTGAATCGTGAGGTGTATCCTTCCTGTGATTAATAAGCATCAATAAATATAGTGATTTGCAATTATGTCTCTTGATTTTTCTAATCCGCCTATACGTCCAGAAACATTAAACGGTAGAGGGGAGATGATAATCTTAGGGAGGGCATAATTCACAACAATGTTAAACAACAGTTTTTCTCGAATTGAAGGTTGATATGGTATTATCCGTTCTTCAAAATATAAAAATACAAATTCAATCAGTTTTACTGGAAACATTTAAAAATTATGGCGAAAAACATGTTTCTGACCTTTATTTTGTGCATGAGTATATTTGAGTGTTTAATACTATTATGAAGTTTTTAGTAACAAACCTGTGTTGATTAGCTCTTATATTAATATTATTAGATATCTGTCACATATATTTAAATCGGTATTGTTTGCATGTCAATAAGTAAACACAGCTAAATGTCTTACAGAAAATAAATATAGAATCATCTTTGATTTGATCATTATTGATCAGTTTACTTGTTTTATTTCTATTGGCCCCACATATTTTGTAAAAGTAGATTTTATTATTGCAAAATTTACTAATTTAATGCTTACTTAATTAATGCTTAGCTTTTTATTATGTTTGATATCATTAAATTTACATGTAACATTATTGCAGGGCACAATAAGGCTTTTTTATAATTTTTTAAGAATTCTTTATTCCAGAATACTTTTGTATTATATCTATTAAAAAGTCTTCATGAATATCTACAATTACCCACATTATTCATAACTTTGCCATTTACTTCTGTATTCATTTCATGTATATTATGAGATAATCTGTTAATTATACCAGCCTAAAAGATATGATTTATGTGAGAATCCGTGAATCGCAAAGTAATATATATATATATATATATATATATGCACAAACGCAATACTTTTTATTAAATATAATTTTAGTTGCCGTGTCTGGTGTCTGATTCTTTTTCGAGTGATGTTAATGATAAAAGGTTTACCAGATGTTAGGCATTTAATTAATATAGAGAACGTCATAAAGTGTTTCTTTTGAATACGGGCTCATGCAGCTGAATAAAAATATTTCAGGTTCGTAGATAATAATTTGGCTGCAGGCACTTTTTCTCTTTTCATAGGTGTGCTGTTTCTTATTAGGTCAACGCTTTACTGTGTACTGACATTAAAAACTAGGCAGCTAAAAAGAAATTATGATTTTAATACTTTGTAAATATTTACAACCAAATCATATATAATTTTTAACACAATAACTCCTTACAAGTGGACTCATTTCATGTATATGTGTGTATGAATACTTGTGTGCGTCTACACATGTATTTACCAACACTATACAATACCAATTCACAATAGATTTCAATTCTTAAAAAAATGCATTCAGTCTTTGAATTTCGTTACAGAATATAAGAAAATACTTTTCTTTTACCAGTAACAATAACTTCTGAAAAATAATATTGGCTTCCAGGGAGCTATAAATATATTTTCAGTTGTGGCTACATCATAAATAATTCACGTATCAGAATTTTCTTCCCTAAAATATAAAGAATTTCACATAACTATATTTTCTTATAAGCTAGCAACGCTTCAGATTGCATACGGTCAGAAGTGAAATGCAATATAACTTTGTTCTTTAAATATCTTTCTAGGGAACTAGTGTAATCGCAAGAAAACATGCTTCACAATCACTGAAACTCATCTAAGCTCAGGATATTACTCTCAAGGGTATACTGAGAAAGATAGTGAAATGCAGATCACAATTTGTTTTTAAAGTTTCTTTTGTTCTTTCTGAAATTTTATAGGTAGTTATTGCTACTCTTATCATGTTTTGAACATTTTCTTTTTAGTTTCAAATAAAAGTATATATTATACAGAGAATTTTAATATGGTCTCTATTATTGCTTAAACTTACTTATACATTATTATATTTGACATTCTTGTGCTAAAATCCTATAATATAACTAGTGCGTCATTTTCTTACGCTTTACATCGAAGTAACTTATACTTTAAAGGGCAAATTGCATGGATTTTTTTGTTGTGTTAGTTAAAATGCTTTCAAGTATAGTCAGAAAAAAGTGAAAATACATACAAAATAAACATATTGTCCATTAAGTAATAAAATTTTAAATTTTCTTTGAAGTTTCATTTTTGTACTTATAACAAATTATTTTAAACATAAGAATGATTAGTTAATTTAGATATTTAAGAAAGTTTTCTATTGCCCGAGTATCATCCACTTCAGCAATTAAAACACCCAGAAATTATTAAATATAGTCAAAATTTATGTCACTGGTCTTAAATTAGATCTTACTATTTATTGTAAGTCGTTTAAAGTTTATAACCATATAAAATAAAGTATATTAATGTTTTATAATACTTTAAAAAAATCAATAAAAAATCGAAATTCAAGAGAGAAATTATTTGTTGTATTCCGGGGTGTTCTTGAAATTATCAATTTTGATTATGTCTTTTACAAACGGTGTAGATACTTGGTGTGCTTTAAATCTTTCGAGCGTGACAGTATGGGCGTATTGTGTGGATGTGAGATTTTAAATGGCACCGTTTTTACGTAGGGTACCAGTTCATCACTTGTGGTTGAAAACTATAGGATCCATTGAAAAAACAACAGTGCTTTTCAAACTTTCAATATATGTGACCCAAACTTCAATCAGAATTTTCATCGCGCCCCCCACATACAATAACTATGTATTAAATGCATTAATAATGTACTTTTAACGCTAAAGTTACAATACGGCCTTAATAATAAGCCGTATAAATTATAAAAATTTTATATGTGTTTCTTTTAAGTAATAGATATTTTAAACAAGTTACCTTTAACACGTTCGCTGCCACTGACACGCTGCTGCGTCAGCGTGGTGTTACCTCGTATGCCCGCGCCTCTTTGGGATGACGATTTACTATAAGTTGCATGCTTTATTTTTAGTGCAACTTTGGAGGCTGAACAAAGAGGTTTTTCAGGCATTTAAGTTAAGAATTCCCCCCCCCAAGTCCGGCTGGTTGCCTCATCATGGCGAGAGGGTGTTCCTGGGTGAAGTACGTTAGGAGTTCGCTCCTGGCAGGGTCACCCTAGACTTGAAGGTCATGTCATTATGCCCAGCTAAAATCAGAAGGCATTGGAATCAAGACAGACTTCTACCATTTGGTGCTTTGATCCTTGGATCAGCAGAAGCTGCACATCTCCTCCTTCATCTCTCAAACTAGCAAATGAGGGCTGTAATCTTCCAACTCCTTTACATCGCCCTTACCTGTCTGGAATTTACTCGTTAAAAATCTGAAACTTTGGTGAAGTGGAGGACTTCTCCCTCTCATCATTGATATGAGGGTAATAGACGCGGACCAGCCCAAACCCTCAAGTGTGTCAGATGCTCCCAGACTACACTTTTTCGTCTTGCTAGTGGTCACATCAAGTGCCTTTCATTCTGAGCGAACAAGAAGATCTTCTCCATCTGTGCAAGGTGTCAAGATCACAAGCTTCCCGGAGCACATATTGCGTTGCATGTATCGCACAAGCAAAGATATCTACACGGATCCTTTTCTAATACTGGACTTTTTGAGTCAACGATTCAATTGATCTTGACAGGGCTTTTATAGCCTAAGAAAAGTAAAGTAAATAAAACACTGACTGAAGCAGAAATATTAGAATTACTAGAAAAGAGTGAATTATATATGAAAATAAACGGTTTTACGTTTTTTTTTTTTTGGTGTTACTACTAAAATATAAGGAATGCTTTTAATCACATTGAAACACGTTTTTGTAATTCTGCTTCTGAGG
>BMAO01030137.1:0-22568 GCA_019973975.1 Trichonephila clavata
ATTTGCTAGGTATTCATGGTCTTGCTGCCATCCATAAGCTTTTGATTACAAAATTCAACCATGCTGCTCGGTTGAGGTGGTGCAAGTTACCTCGAAATTGGATCGCAGTTGAGTGGAAACAGATTCTATGGAGTGATGAATCAAGGATCAATATCTACCAGTTACGGGCTGGATCATTGTTACTTCTGGGATGACAATTCAACTTGTCATGTTGCGAATTCCACCAAGAGTTTATGGGATGGAAGTAGGGTGAATCCACTTGATTGGCCAGCCCTGAGTTCACACATGGATTTCTATAGAAATACCTTTGGGATGAGTTGGATCCCCAAATTAAGGAGTGCAGCAACCATCCGAAATCGAGGAAAGAACTTGCGTGCCTTCTCCAAGAACGAGTGGAAGAAAGTACCACTGTCTATCATCCAAACACGTATTCAAAGCTTTTCCGGGGGAGGGGGGGGATTAAGACCTTAATTGGCCCTGATGGAAGATCTACCAACTATTGAATATCAATAAATTTTACGTATCTATGTTATCACAGGTGTCTAATTATTCATTGGTAGATAGTGTATACTATAACCTATATATATTATTTGTTCAAATCTATTCAGGACTTTTAATAAAAATTCCCTGAAAGTAAAAAAATTTTTAATTTAGAACAATGTTCAAATCTATTACGCATTATTACACATGATAGTAAACAACATTGAAATATATATCCAAATCGGAACACAAATTTTTTCTTAGTCTTCGTATATGAATTCATGGCAAGAAGTATTGTATCAAAAGAATTCATTCAATAAAATGTTGAATGAAATAAATTAAAAATTATATTTTTTCAGTCTGCGAATTCAACTAAGAAAAGGGAAATAGTGACTCGACAATGGTCTATTTTTTGTTATTAATAATATACAAAATAGAATTAATACATATATCTTTATAAAATAAAATATTTATGATCACAATATTAAAGCAGATTTCAAGTACCTTTTAAGAGCCATAATTTCTCGTTTAAAATTAAATGAAACTTCTTGAAAAAGTGTAAAACCTTTATCACAAATAAATTACTAATTCACAAACTCAGACTTCAGAAAAGGAACAATAATAAATAGAAATTTGAAGTATATTTTATAAACTTTTAGAAATTATACATATGTTACGAAATTGAAATTAATAAGAAATTTTAACTTGTATTAAATGAGAGTATCTTATGAAGTATAATAATAATTTATATAAAAAAAGAAAAAGAAATTCCTGTGATTTAATTGTAGTAAACGCAGATTAAATTCCGAGTTAAAATTAAACAGGGAATCGTAGGAATCAATTTGAGAATTTTGAGCGTAAATCTCCAGAGTATTAAATAAAATTAAATATTCACCTAACCATTAATTTCTATTCTAAATTATTCAATTTATTGTTGCAATAAAACTCTAGTGTCGTTTAAATTCGATTGTCCTTAACTCAAAATTTAGCATTTCAAAAAGTAAAGCTATGCACAAATAAAAGGTTTAAAGTTCCTCTCAAATTTCTTTGGCTTATTTTATATAAAAAAAACCGGTATATGTGCTGCATAAAGCTAATAGTTCTGTATAAAAACAATATGGAAAGTATTTTCGCCCACATTAAACCCACATAGAAATTACTTATTTTCCAATTCTTATACAGAGGAAGGCCTCAGAATCGAGTTTTCAAATACAGAAAAATCAAATCAAATACAAATGTGTTGTCATTTATTTAACATATAAATTAAAATCTGATTAAATAACATTCACTATTGAAATGCTTGCTGTAAAACTCTGGGAATTTATTATGAGATATTTATATACCTATAGCATTCGATTTACAGAGAATTCGACGGTATAGATAACCTAATTTGTATAACACATAACACTTCTCTTTTTCAATAGTAAACAGATCGTGATATTTCTTGCCTTGTGAATTGAACATAGTTTATTCATTGAAAAAATAACAAACTTTTTTTCATCAAAAGACTTATTTGATATGCCTAAACTGAGCTTTCTCATTTTAATTGTGAAGGCTTCTTTTTAAAAAAATAACTGATAAAAAATCTATTTCATTTTCAAAATCATGAGATCTATTGCCAATAACTTACTTTTAAGGTCCAATGCTAACAAAAAATCGATCGATCGATTTATTTTAAAAGAAATCTTTCAACTTACGAATTTAAATACTTAAACATACTATCTTGATTTAGTTTTTAAATAAAAATTACAAATACTTCCAAATTTTTCCCTTGTATTGATTTATAATTTTGTTAAAAAATAAATCTACTTTAAAACTGTAAGCAATTTCTCATCGAGATTATTAAAAATAAAAATACTTTTTCAGTGCAGCCTCAACTAATACACGTAAATTTAATTTACATGCCAACTTTGATAAAATAAAAGAAATTTGTCTTGTGGGATGTAACAAATTCTTGTAACAAAATCCTATTACAACTTTTCATTCATTAATTTGACCTTCCTTTAGATAAATTTAAATAATGTAAAATCAATTACTACCACAGTATTTTGCTTTGTTTATGTGTATCTCTCATGACAAGTTAACAAAACTTGACATTCTTTTTTAAAAAATAAAAATAATTAGAAAAAAGTATTTGTGAAGTGTAAGGCTCCTATCAAATGCATTCCTATGACTAAATGTTTGCTCACTTTAATAGATATTGTTATTTTTTTAACGTTAGTTTTGTGTGTTTTTTTTTTCAAAATTCAATTACTGAGATTTAATAACACTTTGTTTTAACATCTTTTTCCTTGATGAGATTAAATTACTTTTTCGCATAGAAAGTATTTCACTAGTACATGATTATTTTTAACAATTAAACTAAATAATAATAAAAATTATATCATAATAAAAACATTACAATATAAAACCCTTGCAGGGAATTATTTAGATATAAATTCTGAAGGGAGTAACTTTTTATCAATTGCTACACTTTTGTTGATGTATAAAAATTACTAATGAACGTATATATGTATATATATATATATATATATATATATATACAATGCTCATATATATCTAAATACATACTCTTTGAATTAATCTGCCGAAATCATTTTTTTTAATTTATATTATAGTTCTAAAATACTTAAAAGGGGTTTTTCAAGAATAGCATTGACTCACTTTTTACCATGAAGTTTTTTTTAAACAATAACTGTAGTAATCTATATTTTAAGTAAGTTTCAAAAGTGTATAGGCATATTTATCTTAAAAAATGATCAAATGAAAAATAATTCATATTGTAATTATTAATGAAACATTTTGTCACTACTTTAAGTTCCTTTCATCTTGTGTTATTCCATTTCAACTTACACAAACACGAATATTAATCAACTTACAAACTCTTAATATAAAAAAGTATTAAGATCCCCCATCCTTCGTAACAAATTGTTGATAAACTAATCATAAAAAAAACTTGAGTCTTAAATAGTTTTGAAATGTATCTGAAAAGATTATTCACACATTGTTTCACTTTGACTCATTAATTAGTTTACTTTTAATTAATTTAGTAATTAATTTAATTACTTATCTACAGTCTCAATGGATGCGAAGGGATAGATTGGTATGTGGAAGAAATTCTGGAGGTTTCTGAAGCAACAAAAACTCTGAAGTAATTGGCAGCAATCAGAACAGTCTATTTTTATTACTTATCATCTTAACTATAAGAAAGTTGCTTGCGTAAACTATACGCTTAATTTAATTCCTAAAGGTGGAATTCTAATAATATTATATCTTTCTGAGTATTTTTTTCTGAACGGAAGAATGTTATTGCAAGCACATGTTCTTTTAACGTATATATTACTAGTATGCTAATTTTAATAAGTGCATTGAATACGGATATGGTAAAAATTGCATCGGTATTTATAAGTTCATTCTTTTCTTAAGAATAGAAAAAATAACATTTATAAGAAAAAGTTCTCACAAGATTTTTAATGCTTAATTCAAAAGTTTGTTGTACTTAATTCAAATATCCTAGTTTTTAGGAGAGATTGGCTTTTCTTTCTGAACTACAACAAAAATACCGACTTAAGAAAACCTTACCTTGAAGTATTTTTCTTATTGTGTAATTATTCTTAATTACTTCTTGATAACAAACCAACATCTAATAAAATACAGGATGCTTCAAAAGTGTTGGGCAAAATTTTAAGAGGTGATAGTACACATCCAAACCATAAAAACTTTCATTCAAAAGGCATGGTTGGAATCAAAACACATTAGTGTAGCGTTTCTCAAACTATGGGGCTCACCCCCCTTAAGGGGGGGGGGGAGTGATAAGTCTGTTTTGAGTGCGCGAGCATACTGAAAAGTAGAAAACAAAACATTATTTTAAAAAAATATTAATTTACTGAAAGTAAACAAACAAAATATATTCTGACATAATAAAAAATAAAATTCATATTTAAACTGATATATTACACTTATCAATGCATCAGCGCTACAATGTATCTTATACTTAATTTAACAATACCAAGTTAAGAATAAGTTTAATAATTACCAGTGCCCCCTGGGATTGTCATATATAAAATTATATACAAAAATTAACACTTATCTTGGGAATTTGCACGGTTTATAATTAATCCCTTAACTGCCGATTAAAAGTTATGCGATTTGCTTTCCAATGCCAACCGCTTTCCACGTAGGCTCACGCATGTGATGTATTGGGGGTGGGGTGAGGAATATAGAAGCAAATAAATCTGAAATAAGTAAATCCTTCACAAATATTGTCAATATCCCCTTTTATTGCATTCCAAAGTCTTCGGAATAAGTTTTTGGATAGCAGTGCACAGAAAAGATCGTACTTCGAAAAGACGTACATATACGTCCGGGGAAATTAACGTTTTGACTAAGCGAAACGTTTATATACGCTGGTGGCACTTAATAGTTTAAAGTCATGTCGTATTTTTCACATCAATGTTTAGTATTATTGAATTTAATATATTGTTATTTTATGAGGGGGGTGCGAAGAAAATTATGAGGGAATATTGGGTCGAGAATGTTGAAACTTTCAGAAGCATTAAATTAGTGCAAACGCATTTGGAAACTTGGTCTATGTAAACCTCATTGTTCCATTTCTGTTACGAATTATTAATAGAAGAACGACTCTAATAGCATGGAAATGTGATATGGGGAAGAAAAAAAAACTCGCATAAATTGCACCTCAATTAGTACTTAAAATCCACTGATCCAATTGCAACCGGAATGTATCCGAAAATCCTGGCCTTCACTAAGAGGGAAAAGCTATTTACCTGCGGAATTGCAAATGGAAATGGTTAAGTGATTATATGGACAGAAATTTCCAACAGGTAGTTGTTCGACTGCAAAACATTTTAGCTTTTGCCCAAATTCTCACAGTTGTAAAAGATGAGATACTTTCTCTCATCCTAGTTGGACGTAAGTCGTGCAAAGATGGACGGAACATTAATTGTGGAAGAAGCCATTCTAGATAAGGAGGGTTATCAATCAAGTGCAAGTACACCAGCAGTGCCTAGACAGTTACACGTATCACACTTTAAGACACGTTGAGTACTGGAGATCGAACGTTTGGATTTTTATCATGCTCAACGAGTCCAGGAATTAAACTTAAATGGATTATCCTCATTGCGTGTAATTCGTCAGCTGGTCTCTTGGGCAGAGGGTGATAACTGATAAATACACCTGTCTCATGAAAAAGTTGCCTGTAAACACTCACAATCAATCTGCCAGGGTGGATGTAAATTCACATTCTCATCAGCGGCACTATTTTACCAATGTTTGGGTAGGATTAATCAATCCAACCTACTTGTACCATAAAGAAAGGAAGAATATGAACAATCAAATTTTAAAAAAGGAATTATTCCAATGAAGAAAATGAGAGCATATAAGTTTTGTTCCTGATATATAACAATATCAAATTTTTATCATATTTCCATATCATATCAACTAAAAACCATAATTGACATCTCTTTAGAGAATAATTCTGCATAAGATAATGAAACATAAAACGTATATACCATTTAATTCTTTAAAAATGTGCTCCATATAATGCATTACTGAAAAAAATTCTATGTAAAAACTACGTGGGTTATTTCAAAAGTTTGATTCAATTTTTGATTATATATATTTTTAACAAATATGGTTCAATAGTACTATTTAACTGCTAGAGATAATTAATATTTGTATGTAATATTCATATTTAGTAGGACTTTTAGTAGTTTTTATTTATTATTTTCTAATATGAAAAACAATCGTTATATATGCTTATGAAAACATGGAGTGCTTAAAAATGTCAATATATTCTTGATAGCTGGCATTATAACTTTCATCTTTCAGTTCTAAAAATCTTCGACCTCAATGCACATTTAAATTACAGTTACATTTTAATAATATAATGTTTCACAGTTGTAAAATATTTTCATTTTGTCTTTCTTTTTTATTTCTCTATTCCTTTTTTTTTAAAAAATATATACCTCAGCTTTAAGATAATTAAATAAAAAAAAAGAAACCACCAGCAATTATTTGATTAAAGTTCCATTCTTTTAGTGTTTTCAATGTTAAATATCTACAGTAAAAACGAACATCAAAAGATGTATTTTTGTCTTCTGTACTTGAAACAGAAAACTAAGAATCAGAGTTTGTTGTGGTTATCGTAATAAAAATAAGTTATGCGAGCATGTCTTTTTCTTCTTTGAATACCAATAATTTAGGGCATGTGCCAAGAACTATTTACTGCATGATATTTAAAATGAGAATGAAATCTATTACCATTAACAATTAATCTTCTTTTAAACTTTTTTAAGAATATAATTTATTTTTCTTTCTTACATGAAATCTTATCAAATCAAAACTCTCAATTTTTGAAGGTATTTTTGTCTTTAAAGAAAGAAACTTTTTTTTTATAAGATAATGAAGTAAATAATATTTTTCAATATACGTACGTGAAGGATTTTATTAGAATCAAGATCAAAAAGCTTGTACGATATGTATTTTAATTGAATTTTGAGAACTGCTAATTTTAATAAAATTCATAACATAATTTATTTTACTATATCAATATATTCTTCATTAAAATTGTCCATATTATAAAAGTTAATTTTTAAAATTTGAAATAAAATAAAACTTAAAATATAGAATTCAATTCTTGAACCAAGAAGAAACAAGATATTCGTAAATTTTCCATTGCGCTTTCTTTAATAATTTCAATTCAAAAAAGGTAAGCTTACTTCTTCTCTAAGCTTTTTAATCTAACAATCTAATATTAAAATTTAAATCGAATTATATTTCAGAATTAGATTTATATTTTTCCATTGTATTTTTTTTATTTTATGAGATCAATAAAACTTATTGAAGATTGAAATTAAATTAATAAATTTCTCAAGCTAAAAAAGATTTATTTTTCATGCACAATCGAGTATTGGGTTAATACAAATTTATTCTCTCCATTTATAACGTGCATCTAATGATTGAATTATTTGTTGTTATGAAAATAATTTTCCTATCACTTGTAGTCAACTATTTGGTTTGTAGATAATTGCAAAATAAGAGTAGAAATAATCTTATTTTATTATCGTGTATTTTAATAAACGCATATTTTGCTTAAAATTGAGGTATTATCTTACTATGATATGAAATCAAATGCATTCGTCTCAACTGTGGCAAATATCGTAATTGTAGTGATTTAGAAGAATCTGCAATGATTGTTAATTGGGAACTGTAGCATTTCTCCTCTTTCTTTGTTCAAAACAGGCAAAAGTAAATGACAAGTCTTTTCAAGCTGCGCCTTAGATAATAATACTTACTAGATTATTTGAAATTGACAGAAAATGTTTAATAATTAAGTAGCTTCAAATATATCTAAATGTCACATGATTACCAAACAACTACATTTTTTATTAGATATACTTTTGGCAATCTTCAATCACGTTAAAGAAAGGGTAAAGGAAATTTGAAATGAAATATGTCTCTCAAACTTCCTATTTCCTCATACAAAGACAAATAAGTGAAATTTAAATTGTAAGAACCTCTTTTATATCATATTTTATAACCTATAGAGGAGTTTAAAATTTGAATTTCTATCTGAAATATGAAGCCAGGGTTTTCAAAGAAATATAAGATATTTTCTTATATTTTATCTTTTTTTTTGCATTTTTTTTTTATTTTGTTTTTATAGATATGCATTTCATAGTAGATATGGAATATTCTTTGAGTATGAATTTGCAAAAGAAATTCAAGATGAAAAATATTTTTAATCGATTTGTTTCTTTTTCTACCGCTGATTCGATTTCATTAATTTCCTTTTCATAAAACCAATAACGAAAATTTTTAAGAAATGAACGAAAACTTCTTCTTTAAAAAATTGTGGATACATAATATGTAACAAATGTATGAAATATGATTTATTCTTTGACAATGCAACAATGCACACTTTCCCGAATAGTTGATTGTGTAATTAAAATATATGATCATGAAGAAATCTATCTAACAAGATTGCGATTTCCAAGAACATTCGTTTTCTAATATAATAAAAATTATTCCTCGAGTATAGGAATTCATGTGTGTGTGTCGCTTCAACTTATTTGTATAATTCTTCCCCAAACAAACGAAACAAATAAATGCTCAATAGAAAAGGTTACACAATCATATAGCAAGATGCAGATAAACAAATATATAGATAACACATTTGAGATTTCTAATTCATTTTAAAATTTCTATAATGAAAATTAAATTTTAGAGTTGCTTGTACCTATAAATATTAAGTTTTAAAATGTCCAAGTGGCATATTCCTTAAAACATTCATTTTTCTTTAATATTCGGTTAAATTTGATAAATGGTGGTATATAATTTTATTAAGAAATATAAGCAATTGAAAAAACAAAATAAAAGTCAAAAAAATAGCAAAATAAAAAGTTTCTGTGTAAAGTTTTACAAATGTCGTGTTATAGAAATATGTAAAAATTCAGATGGAAGTAGCATCGCATAAGAAACGTAGAAATAACCAGTTCACTGTCAGAAATTCCATTTGTACCCAAGTAATTAATGAAACATTTTCCGACGAGATAGCGCTGTAGAACAACAGGAATTAATGCACTTTGAATACAGATCTCTAAGTGCATTAGGCATTCCATTTCAGAAATTATTAGGAAAACAACATTCCTCTATCTAAAATGTCAAGACAGTGCTGAGATTATATAATTTCAGACGTTTCCTCTCACCATGGACAACACTATAGTCGGTCGCATCTGTCTAATAATCCAGATCACTGACATCTGCTTAAGGTAATCCGTGCTACCAGACAAGCAACAATACATCAAATAAAACGTAAAATCAATGAAGGATGTACAACACATATATCTGTAAGTATATACACTCATGACCATAAATTAAGGATAATTCAGAATCACACAAAAATTGAACTCTAAAATAAAAATTTCACCCGTAGAATTATCACACACATCTAGAAGAAGAATATGCAAATTACAGGTGACTACCAGATGGCGCGGATAGTACGTCACAATGACGAGAGTGTAAGAGAGGGGTATATAAGGAATGGTGGCAAAGAAGTAAAATTGCTCACAAGCGCTTTAAAAGCTTTTCAGTGCAATAACCGCATAGTTATGGCACAAAGGAAGCATTTGGAGGATTTTTTACGTGGTAAAATTATCGGACGACTGAAATGTGGACGTGCCCAGCGGGAAATATCCGAGGAACTTGGAATCGCCCAGAGTGTCATTTCCAAGCTTTGGCAACGATTCCAAGTTGATGGTAATGTGAGTAGATGTTATAGCACAGGTCGCCCCCGAGATACAACGCCGAATAAGGACCGGTATTTGGCAGTTACTGCCAAAAGAAACAGACGGAGCACAGCATCAGACCTGTCTCGTCAGCTCTCTTCAGGTATCAGTACGAAAGTTTCAAGGCAGACCGTGTACAGACGCTTAGGGCACATTGGTCTATATGCTCGTAGGCCTGTCCGATGTGTTCCCTTACTGCAACTCACTGTCGCCTGCGATTAACCTGGAGTAGAGAGCATGCATTGTGGACACCGCAACAGTGGTCTTGTGTGATGTTTTCCGACGAGTCCAGGTTTAGTTTCATCTGATTATCGCCGGACTTTCATATGGAGAGCGCAAGGTACCCGTTACCACCAAGAGAACACCATTGAGCGACACCGTTATGGTGGGCAGGATGGATCGTTTAGGGAGGAATTATATTCTTGGTTCCGGAAATAACCTGCGTGTTCAGAGTGTAAGGATGATAGGCACATCTATCGGGGTGTCATTTATGAACAACATGTACGTTTGTTTCGGGGCGTCATGGGTGCTGAATGTCTGTTTATGGATGACAACTCCCGTCCTCACCGTGCAAACATTGTAAACGAATGCCTTCAATCGGAGGATATCACCCGTATGGATTGGCCAGCATACTCATCGGTCTTGAATCCAATAGAGCATGTGTGGGATATGCTTGGCCGACGAATTGCAGCCCGTCAACCCCCTCCATCTTTCTACCGGAACCTCGGAGGGCATTGCTTGATGAGTGGTGTAATATTCCCAAGATCAGATTGATAATTGATACTCAGCATGCGTAGGCGTTGTAAATCCTGTATTGCATCGTCCGGGAGACATACTCCGTATGAACCATCATTTTTAACCATGTTATACTGATTTTTGTAAATAGATTCTTTTTTGAAATTTGCTCCAGGGAGTAAAAATCGCACTTTTTATTAATTATGTCAAACATTTAGCATCTTTTTTGCTCTTTACCTTTTGTTTAATAAATAGACTTTACAAATAAGTCAAATTTGTTTTGCTTCTGTCTCTTTCTTTGCCTGAACTTCATTATCCTTAATTTATGAACATGAGTGTATATAATACACATGTCCGTACAGTGCAATTTGTTTTTTATGGGATATATTGAGAAAAAAACCGACTCGAGTGCCTTAATTTTCATCGCATCAACTGAGACAGCGAATCTGCTAGACTTGTTAATATAATGGCTTAAGCCGAGATGACTGTAAAAACGCTACTTGGTTAAAAGAATCATGATTCTAATTGGTAAGAGATGATGGTAGGAGGCAAATGGGGTGAAGATCCTATTACTTCAAGATACAAGTTATCAAAAAGATATTATGCAAGCTTGTGATGACTACATAATAGTGTGAGATGTCATGAATTAAATGCTTTTAGACATTTACCTATCCAGGGGTCTAAGGACTCTTAAATTGCAAATTTTTCAATTTTTTGAAAAATATATATGTTAAAGCCTCAACATTTGTGAGCATTTTGATACCAAAATGTTGTTGATACTGTACATATTTCCGAAGTTATTGAGAAATAACTAGAGAAATTTAAACAAAATTCCTATCTCTTTCGTATATATATATCTCTCTCTCTCTCTTTAACTTCATTTTTCTCAAAACAACAAATTTTAGCTTGCGCGCAGAAATTCTCAGAAACTATTTATGAGATCGATTTGAAATTTCATACACGTGTTCAAAATATGGCTCATCATAACTTATACTTTAATTTTCCAAAAAAAATTAATAATTTTGTTTTTATTTGAATTTTAATTTATTTTTTTTTTTAAAATTTTAAAATTTTCGTTGTAATTGTATTTAAAAAATATATTTTCTTCTCTAAATTTTTTAAAAGTTTGTATAACTTTGAAAGTGAACATTTTTATACCAAGTAAAGTTAATTTTGTAAATTTTGATCAATTTTGTACTTCAGAATTTTGCGCGCTGTAAAATACTAATTTTCAAATTTTTGAAAAATTGTCCAATTTTTATTTCCTTATAAATTTTAAAAATTTTTCTCAAATTCTCCGGAAATTTGAGTACGAATGTAAATATATGTGATTATCATGTGATGAAAATTTCAAATGATTGTTTTGCTTTATTGCTAAGTTACAGTGGTTTCAAGAAGGATATTTGTTTCGAGTGCACAGATATATGTTAAGGGTCCTGAGACCCCTTAACTGGAAAACTACTATGTTCAGCTATTTGAAGATAATTTGTATCCATTTACGGATCACATAAACCCAAACAATTATAGAATCTTCCAAGATTAAAATATGTCTTCTCATTGAACAAAATCATTCTTAATTTGCTTAAGGAACATTTTGTTCAATTCCAGCGAATTATATAACAACATAGATTATTAGACATGAATTCCAATGAATATAAATGAGATATGATTCAAAGGCAATTATGCTATTATGAACCTCGTATAGAGACAACATTACGCTGAATATTTCTCTTTCAGGTTTCCAATGACATGCTGAATCCTTGTCTCGTTGATATATATATATATACATTTATATCGATGTAGGAATGCTAATACTAATATTAAAGAAAGCCATGCCTTATACAAATAATTAAGGGTATTAATAATTTCCTAATTTATAAATTTAAAATATTAGATAATGTCATAGTCTACTGAGTTTTGTACTATACTATTCATGAAAAAAATCATATAATAATGTTAACTAAACTAAAATATTAAATGAATATGCCAAACACTTACCAATAAATAAAATGTTCGGCTTTCAAATACAATAAAAAATTGATAGATCTATTTTTAATTACAATAATATAAATTGCTTGCAAAATAATAACATAGTATGTAACAGTAAAGATTATTCTGATTTTATGAATGATCATCATAAACATGTTATAAAAGGTAATTTAAGTTTTGTAAAAGATAAAACTCTCAGGGAAGTAATAATTAAAGGTACAAATTTTAGATTAAGGATCTCCTACAATAATAATGCTATTAAGAAACAAATTTCTAAAGGCACCAGTAACTTTTTTACAAAAATAGCAATTAAATATTGGTTTTCTTTTAAAGTTTTTAATGAATTTGAAAGTAAAGTTTTAAGTGAATTATTAAACATTAATTATAAAATAGATAGAGATATCACTTACAAAAAGTTATTAAGCATCAAATTTCAGATCTATAAAAGGTTTTCGTTATAATTTATATTGATAAAGTTCCGGACAACTACACAATTATTTGCAAGTGTTTTTATATGTATATACTTAACAAACACTTTCAAAATAATGTGGCTTCTAAAAACTCTAATACCAAAAACGGAAAAATTATAAATCGCATTTCAGCTTTTTATAAAAAATTAGACTTACGCATTATAGATATTAAATACCCATATATTTTCCTAACTCCAAAGTTTCATAAAAGTCCAAAAATTTAGAACTATAACTAATGGCTTTAAAACTTATGTTACACATCCGTGCAAGAAGCTACAAAACATTATACAACACACTTTAGATGATATTAGCAATTCTAGTATACTAAAGAATAGTAAAGATATTATTTAGTATATGCAAGGTAAAATTATTATCTCTATTCATAGTTATTGCTTTTGAAGAATTATTTACTCCACTGAGAGCGAAGATATAATTAAAGTTCTTACAACTCATTCTAATTCCTTAAATAAATTAATATAATATGACAAATATATTACTTTATTCAATTAGTATTGAATGAAACTGATATTCTTCATAATAACTGTTATTATCGGCAAATTACAGGACTACCACAAGGTGGTCCGGCCAGTAACTGTTTGGCTAATATATATTTACATATTTACATTATTATGAACATAAAAATATCGAAAACGACTCTTGTTGCTTCTTTTGATACATAGATGACTTAATTATTTTTAGAAATAAAGTAGATTATGTTCCTAATTTTAATATCTACAATATTTCAACTTTTTTAAAAATCCATTACAATTTTGAGTCAGGAACTTTTTGGACATTCAGTTAAACATTAACAATAATTTGCTAATAAGTAATATTTTTGATGAAAGAGACTCTTTTGAATTTGACATTATAAAAATGTCATTCTCGTGTAGTAACCTGCACACATCTATTTTTAGAAATACATCTCTAAATTTTATAAAAAGAAATAATAATTTCGTTTCTGACAATGAATTAAAAAATAATAATTATAAAAAATTCTGTCAATATTGCCTTCATTACAACAATCCAGTTAAATTCATTGTTCAACATATTTCAAACTTATTTAGCCTTTATTTTTAATCTTCCTTACGCTTTATTTAGTGGCAAAAAAACTATCTAGGTGGCTCCTCAGATTTTAATTCTTTGCATCAAACAAGTCTAATCATGCTGCGAGATCGTAGTATTGGTCATATAAATTTATTGGTTAACACAAATAAAGGTAAGCTTTTGTTACTCTTGTTTTAATTCTTTTTGAAATTTTCTTTTTGTAATTATCTGTCGTGTGGAAAATCCTATTTTCAATATTCATCCACCTTTTTTTGTATTGTTTTGTGTTCATCCCTCTTGTAGATATAGATTAAAGTTTCAATATGGTTCTGTTTTTCTATTATATTGAAAATTTCAGCTGAAGAGGAAGGTTGGATCCTATAAAGCAATGCTTAACCCAATTTCATTGCCCTTAAGCAGTGAAGCCTTAGAAAATCATAATGACTATCAATGTTAGTCTAATGACTCTCTTTCTTTCCTTACCTTTTTAATTGCTCCATATTTTAGATTCTTGCAGATTCTAATCTCCAATCCTTGTTAAGTTGGATATTCTCTTAAATTATATTTATTTTATTCCTATACTATATATATATTGCTTATGTGTGTGGGATTTTTCAAAATTACTCTTTTCAAAAGTCGGTCATCTCTGAGAAAAAAATCCTTTCAATTTAAATATAGTTCAATTTAAATATCAACTAGATATTTCAAAATGTTGGATAGTGTATTGAACTCTATAACTTCCACTTTTAATAGTTTTTCAACTCCACAGTTTGGCTCTTGACTTATTAATAAAAACAGTATTTTTAAATGCTGTTCTTGACTGATTTCACTACTTTTCAGCAATCAAAAAAGTTTTAGTCTATGTATGCATACTAAAAGAAGTGAGGAGCCAAATATTTATTTTTAAGAAAGTAAATTTCTAATCAACATTCTGAAATTATTTGTTGACTGCTGAATGCAATTATATTTTCTTAAATTGTTCTCAAAACTGGACATTAATGATGTGATAAACCAATCAAGTGATTTTGAATAAACGTTGAACAACGTTGACAGTTATGTAAAACGATAAGACTGGTTAACAGTTTTATCTATGCCTTTTCCTTCGTAATTTTGTCAATGAATCATCGCCAAGGGAATCCTTCTCAGAGGAATCCTTTTTAACTAGTCCATGGCACAGGATATATCATCAAACTATGGTCAAATATTAACATAACAGCACTGGAAATATTGTACAAATGTAAAAGAGGCACTGAATGTTGTATCATGCAAAGGAGATGTTTGTTGTCCCAAGTGGCGTCAAACTGTGTAGCATATTTCCAGGGTTTCACAGTCGACTTGTCAGGGGGGTTTCATACGATCCATCTTTTTGAAACGCAGTTGTGACATTACTTACCATGTGGGTTAATATTTCTTGATTCGAAAGTTCAACCTTAGGAAAGTGATTATCAACCTTGCTAGAATTCTGTTAATTTATCGTAAAATACTGTTCGCTTTTGCAAAATATATTGTCTTTGAATAAATCATTTACAGCAGTCAAAGAACAGTACACATTTCAAAGTACCTTTTTATACGCAGCCTAAAGTTTAGAAAGGGTTTTCTCGGCCGATACATGCATGATCGCTTTGTAATTTTAACCATTTTCTTATCCTAATCCGTTTTGTAATACCTGCAAAATCGTTTAATTTCCATGATACCTTCATGGGACAGCAATTTTCACCATCATTATTTATAATGCTTCTTAAATATTTCACCGATTAATATACTTTTTACCATAGAAATAAAATGTTTATCCTCATATATAAGCTAAGTTTTATGTTTAGTTAACTTAATTACTTTTATAATCATTGAGTATTTATAAACGTCGTTCTGTTAAGCTACATGAGGGTTAATGGCAACGCATCTCTTAATTTTGCATCACAGTCAAGTGCCAAGAAAGACTCCTTAGATGGCACCCTACTCTCCTGACCTCCACACCACGCCAAAAGGAAGACTTTGAACCATGGCAGATGTAACGTGCAACAGCTCTTCCACATGGTCGGTCTTCAGAGGTTCTAGAACTCGAACCCATGGCACAATAGCCCCGAGTCCGGAACCTTTATCTAGACTGCCAAAATCAAATTTTTGCTACTATTTATACTAAACATTAATTTGGTTATAATACCTGTTGCTGCTAATACATTAATTAACAAAACAAAAGAAGTTTAATTTTCATTTTTTTCAGCACTAGTAAGCAAAATACTGTGGTTAGTTTCAAAACTACTTTGGTCTTTTTTTTGTTTGTGTTGTCGTCTGTTGTACTTTAATCTTACGTGAAAAATTATTTCGGTCGCCGTCCTCATTTTTAATATCCTGCAGATAAAATAAACATGCTGTTAACAGGCAACATTTCACATTTCAGTAATTATTTTCAACGCCTTAAATATTTTAAAAGCTCAAAGTATAAAAAATTATGTTTCGTAAATGCATATACTTTTTTCTCCATAAGTTTATTCTACATATTCTACATATTCTTATTTTGGTTAGATTGAATCTACGCTTTCATCATGCAATTTTTAATAAAGAAAGATAACAAACTTTGCTAAGTTTTTTTTAATGACTTACATGCCTGAGCAACAATTAAAGACTGCGCTCACACTTTAAAGTTGAAAATTCTTACGTTTTTTGCTTAAGAATTCCACTAGGTTATTTATAAATAACCTTTTATTTTAAGAACATTTCTTAACTTTCCTCATTTTTAAATTTAGTAATTTTCAACCAGAATAATTTATAACTAAAAAGTTTGCTTTTGCAAAATATATAAATTTTAATCATTTTTTAAGTTATTTGTTTGAGAAAAAATTGTTTTGTTGTTCTTTACAAAGCTTAATATGATTTAATAGGGAATGAACAAAGTAAATGTTTTAATTTTAAATTTAGGGCGGTATAAATTAGAGACCAAATCTTTTTTCTTTTATTATAAGATATTATTTTTTCTTTATTTCTCACATTTTTGATATTTACTTATAAATAAGATTTCGTATTTCAAATCACCAAAGTTTATTTTAGAAAAATTATTAAATAAATTATTTCATTTCTTTGCAAATGAACTATTTTTCAAATATATAATTATATTAGCTTTTTAAAACTAATTAATTTTTATTGGGTGAAATTTAGTTCTAATTTAATAATCTGTTTGTAAATGTATAGTTTTTATATAAAAAGTAGGTGACGAATTATTATTTCATATTAATTATTGTACTTTCAATTGAAGAGAACAATTTAAACATAAAGCAGCTTTTATGGGCTTACTGTGCAATCGTTAATATGTACCTTATATCCATGCTTTATGGCTTTTTATTAAATCATATTGATATGTATAATAAATTATCACTAAATATAAATTACAATTTGAGGTTTTACAACATAAAAACTTGATAGATTGGCTGACTAACTAAAAAGATTTGTGACTCCCCATATTGTTTTGGGAACAGTACGCGTTGATTCTAACACTGAAAACTTCCATAAGTAAGCCCTGATGACTCAGTATACAGCATTTTCAGAGTTTCCACAGTAAATTTCATTAGTCCATTACGAAGGAACTACATTTAGAAAATTGATTGATTTAAATGAATCAGTTAATGAACTTCCAATTCGTTACAATCCTTTGTACCATTTTACTGAACGCGCTTACAAAGGAAATTTAAGGCACTTCCAATTAATTCTAATGCAATTGTAAATCAGTTGGTTCATTGTACTTTCATAATTATAAAGTCTATTTTACATAATTACAAATGACGAAATTCAGTGAATTTTTACTTGAATTTGCTAGGAACATAGTGTTGAGAGAGAGTTCATCCAAGTTTGGGTAGGCAGCTCCTTTATGTAATGCACCACAATTTCTTGCTTAAAATTAGTTTTTCTTTTAATATATCAAATATATGTATCTCTTTTTTTATCTATAGAAAAAAACAGAAGAATAATGATAGAACTTTCTAAAATTGATATTTTAATATCTTACTATAATAAATAGAAGACGACTCTGACGCTGTAAATTGCAATGTCAACTATTTTCTAAACTTTAGCAATTTTCATTCGAATATTTTGAGGGAGCCTCCGCACTCTTTATTTGAAAATTCAAGCTATATATTCGAATGAAAACTTGTTTATCTAAAGAAGTAAATATTTGTGATATAAAAATGTTTATATGAGATTTTCTATATTGCATTGCTTCTTGAACTGTAAAAGGAAAAATAAAATTCCTGTAGCAATCCATTTGAAACGTTTTTATATAAGCACCAATAATACGAGATATTTCCCTTCTTTCTTTCAAAGATATTAAAACGTGTTCGATAAGACATTTTAATATGCAGAATTTCGAGTCTGTAATCCATTGATTCCAAAAAGTTTGACTCAGACTAAATTCTGATATTACAGATATGGAAATTCTAATATAGAGGACTGTTATTGAAGAATGCATTTTTAACTGTTTTAGAAGAAACACATTTATCTAGAATGAATTTCAGACATGTAGAAAAGTCGAAAATAACTAAAATAAAGTGTTATTTACCACATTAAGATCTATTAGATTTATTACACTACCTTGTTAGTGAATAAAGGGTGAAAATTACTTAAAGACCCAACCAAGCGAAATTTAACATAATTATATAATTGACATTTGTCGACTGTATAATATTTGATATTACAGTACCAAGATTTTCAACTTTAACCAAAAATAACAGAATCTTATGCCTTTACAATTTTTTAAAATGCACTGAAACATTAGCATCATCAAATTCAACACAACACTACCAAATACAACGAATGAGTGAGTGAGTGTAAATTAACGTTACACAAAAATGTAATATAAGAGGGTTACTGGGGCAAAGAACAGATTAAATTTTGAACCAAGGCCAAGTGACGAGGTTGACACCTGAACTATATTACCTCCCTCTTAAAACTTCCACACCACATCAATGGGAGGACTATGAACCTCGACAGTTTTAACGTGCATCGGTTCTTCTATACGGCAGGTCTTCAGTGAAATTAGGGCTCGAACTCAAAACACACTGGCCGCATGTCTAAAACCGTGGCCACCTAAATGCAATGAAAGAGCTATTAGTGGGCAATACCTGATTAGCTTGAATAAACCTTTGTTTATAATAACATAGTCAAGTTATTATTTTTTAAAATCTTACTTCAAAGTTAAAAGATAGTTATATATATATATTGACGACTTACCTCGAGATTTTGAACTGAGATCAAGAGACGAGGGTAACATCTAAACTGTGATACCTGTCTCTCTAAACTTCCACATCGTGCTAACATGAAGACTTGGAACATAGACAGATTAAGGTATCCAACCGGTTGCGATAACTTTTTATTTTAAAAAAAATGGATATGTGAGTGGGGAGTTTTTTATTATTATTTTGGGATTTGTTTAGTACATTTTAAGAAAAATATGCTAAAATTAAGAAGAGAAAAAGAAATTATTATTACTAAAATGGGAAAAATAAGTAAAAATTTACAAAAAAAAAGCATAAATGTGGCTCATTCTGTCCCAAAGGTTTATGAACAAATTTTCAATTTTTTTCATTCTGATGTGTTGCTATGTTATTCATTTTTAAATGACCTTCGGGATAAGAGATATTTCTTTTTTACAAAAACTAGAGCACTTTATCTCAGTTATTATATGAAATTGGTTTAAAAAAAACAGTGATTATATTAACATAAGGAACTGTGATTGAAAAATCTGAAGGTTAAAAAAATTCTACTATTATACAGAACTTAAGGAAAAATTTTATATAGTTAGTTATTTTCAAACCTTTTTAGCAATCACTGGCCCCATTGAGTTTTTTTACAGAAAAACATATTTTAAGTAAAACGTGTTTTAAAGTATGACATCTTGCTTAAAGGAATGACATCTGCTTTTACTAAAGCACTTGTAGTTTTTGTTCTAGAGAACAGAAAATGATAAACTTGGTATTTTTTTAAAGCTAATAAGATGGCGTATAAAATAAAATCACGAAAAAAGTTTGTCAATTTTAGCAAAATTCACGATGTTAGGGTAGTTGGATGTCTTAAATGTACCTCAGTCCCTCTAATAGGGTGTGTTAAGTGTTATTTGGAATCGAGCCTGACACTCGAAGGAATCCGGCCGCGAGTTAACGACAATTACCACTCGGACAATCCTGGTCACTTTATAAAAGAAAAAAATTTCATATTAAATCATAGTAATGAAAAGATTGTGAAGCTTATACTTCTATTTTACCTATATAATGTGTACCTCTAACATATATTTACGAAAATTAACCAATTCCTCATAAATATTCAACTTTGAATGTAATTCCTGATAGTCTATAAATTAACATAATTCAATATAGTTCATTTAAGATTAAATTAGCATTATACGGGGAGGAGGAGTACGTTGTTATACATTAGTCTCTTATTTTATTTAATCAATGGAGAAGTTGTGCCTGATAATTATGCAAGAATTCCGTTACTTGAGATCCTAATAGATAATTCGCAGAGTCTGTCGGAGTTTCTGAAGTTAACTTCAATATGTCTAGAGGTTTACTAAATTCAATCAAAATGCAAAGAAACACCAATTCAATTCAACAAAAGAATTCAACTAAGAATTTAATTTCAACAAAATAAGCTTGAGAGAAACAATACAAATTAGCATCAACTTAGACAGAGAGAAAAATATATGGGAAAATAATATGCAAATAACAACTCGCTTTTAATCAACATTTAAGCCTAAATCTAGATTCGGTGTATGAGTGTTAGAGTCATCTGTTTGGCAAATGAATAACATTCATCTTCTACATTCAATTTAGCTCAATTAATCTTTCCTTTAATATCTCCTCTATCGCATTGAGAGAAACTTTTTATAGCAAAAATAAACGACAGAGAGAGAGATATTTTTAGATCTTAATTGTGTAAACTAGGTGTGTCAAACTCAAAGACTAACTTGTGAGCCAAACAAAGAGGGTTCAACTTTTATGTGGGCCACAAAAAAAATCAATATTCTTAGAAATGAAAGTTTATTTCGAATAATATATTAATAAAATATAAAAATGAACAAGAAACATTTAATGTTTACATTTTGACATTCACGTCTCTTCTCTGCACTACACTCATGTCCATAAATTAAGGATAATTCAGAATCACACAGAAATTGAACTCTAAAATAAAAATTTCACCTGTAGAATTATCACACATATCTTGAAGAAGAATATGCAAATTACAGGAAACCACCAGATGGCGCGGATAGTACGTCACAATGACGAGAGTGTAAGAGAGGGGTATATAAGGAATGGTGGCAAAGAAGTAAAATTGTTCACAAGCGCTTTAAAAGCCTTTCAGTGCAATAACCGCATAGTTATGGCACAAAGGAAGCATTTGATGATTTTTACGTGTAGAATTATCGGACGACTGGAATGTGGACGTACCCAGCTGGAAGTATCCGAGGAACTTGGAATCGCCCAGAGTGTCATCTCCAGGCTTTGGCAACGATTCCAAGATGATGGTAATGTGAGTAGATGTTACAGCACAGGTCGCCCCGAGTTACAACGCCGAATGAGGACCGGAATTTGGCAGTTACTGCCAAAAGAAACAGACGGAGCACAGCATCAGACCTATCTCTCAGCTCTCTTCAGCTACCGTAAGACAGTTTCAAGGCAGACGTGTACAGACTTAGGGCACATTGGTCTATATGTCGTAGGCCTGTCAGATGTGTTCCCCTTACCGCAACTCACTGACGCCTGCGATTAACCTGGAGTAGAGAGCATGCATTGTGGACACCGCAACAGTGGTCTTGTGTGATGTTTTCCGACGAGTCCAGGTTTAGTTTGCAGTCTGATTCTCGCCGGACTTTCATATGGAGCGCCAGGTACCCGTTACCACCAAGAGAACACCATTAACAACACCGTTACGGTGGTGCAGGATGGCTCGTTTGGGAGGAATTATTCTTGTTCCAGAACTGACCTGCATGTTCAGAGTGTAACGATGATAGGCCACATCTATCGGATGTCATTCTGGAACAACATGTACGTTTGTTTCGGGGCGCCATGGGTGCTGAATTTCTGTTTATGGATGACAACGCCCGTCCTCACCGTGCAAACGTTAGACGAATGCCTTCAATCGGAGGATATCACCCGTATGGATTGGCCAGCATACTCACAGGACTTGAATCAATAGAGCATGTGTGGGATATGCTTGGCCGACGAATTGCAGCCCGTCAGCCTCCCACCTGTCTACCGGAACTTTCGGAGGGCATTGCTTGATGAGTGGTGTAATATTCCCCAAGATCAGATTGATAATTTGATACTCAGCATGCGTAGGTGTTGTAAGGCCTGTATTGTCGTCCGGGAGACATACTCCGTATTAACCATCATACTAACCATGTTATACTGTTTTTTAAATAGGTTCTTTTTTAAAATTTTTCCAGGGAGTAAAAATTGCAATTTTTATTATTTATGTCAAACATATAGTATTTTTTGCTCTTTACCTTTTGTTTAATAAATAGACTTTACAAACAAGTCAATTTGTTTGCTTCTGTCTC
>BMAO01030138.1:0-63970 GCA_019973975.1 Trichonephila clavata
CAATATTTAACAGCCGACAAAAGCTTGAATTAAATTAATTCTGGTTTTCACATTTGGTATCAATAGCCGCCACTAGATGGTGCCACCGCTGAAATGGCTCTTATATTTTTGAACTTGCCGTGTCTGAAAAGGCTTAGTTGCTAACATGCAGCCCACTAGGCAAAAAAAAATATCTATATTTTGCATTCAAAGGAAGCAAAACAGATCATTTAGCTTTGCAAAATATAGGATGTCAGAAATGGTGATAATGCACGAAAAGCTTTAATTTTCAGTGAAGAAAGTTCATCATCTGCCGCTGACTAAAATTCAGAGAGTTGTATTACTAAATTGCTTTATGAATTAGCCACTTGATATGAAATTTATAATGATTTCTCCATCGGTAGTTAAGAACTCTTTAAATGTATTTTGAAATGGAGATCCCTAACCCACTCGTAACTTGCTATCAAGAGGTCTCTGCAAGAAAATAATTTTTAAAATTCTTTCTCAGCATGGCTAAATGATTTTCAATGGTTTCAAATGCTTCAATGCTTACTTTAATATTTTGTACAGTTTATAATTAAGTTGTATTGTAGATTTAACGTCAACATAAATTATTACTGCATTCACAATACATTGTTATTGTATTGTATTCAATGTTTTGTTATTGTTATTAAGGTGCTGAAAACTATGATTAAAAATCGGGTAAGAAACATTGAACGTTTGAGAAGCACTAAGTTAAATAGTTTAATTTTTTTAAAGTTAAAAAAAATTAAAAATTAAATTTGGTGAAAATTAAACATTTTTTCATATTAAATATTTAATTTAAAATGAATAATCATGATCAATATTATTTTTTTTCTAAATTGTTTAATTAATTCATTGAAATAATTATAAGTTAAAATAGTTAAGTTTAGTTAATATAATCATAAGTTAATTTACTTGAATGCCTCTTATGAACGTAGAATAAACAAATTTTATTAATATCTAAATACGTTATATACGTGTGTATATATACCCCTTCTGAAAATTTCACTCTGCATATTTCTCTTCAGATTACTTTAGTATTAAGTTTCTTAATGATAGGATATTTTATAGTTAATTTAATACTAACTCAAAATCTTTAATAAACACAGTTACATTTTTACCCAAATCGTTGTCAAATTTTACAAAACATTTTATTTATTAAAGAATCGAAATACATATTAGAAATATAATTTAAAAAAATTTGAATTTACGAAATACTAAATATATAACTAACATATGCTAATTATTTCTACATTACGTTTTAAAATTGATTTAAACTAAAATTTTCTTTAAAGAAGTTTATGAAAGTTATAGATTTTAGTATATACACAGGAGAAAAATTCCATACCATTAATGATAATAACTGTAATATTTGTGAAACATCATGCGTAAGAAAGCTTAGTGTAAGAAGTGTTTAGTAAACTTAAGTTATTCAGATAATTTTTTATCATGCATTGAAACAATCAAATTTATTTTGTAAAATTATAATTTCATATTTTCCAATTATTCCTTCCAAATAATTATTTTAAATATTGTAACATGTATAAATTATATGCAAATATATAAATCTTCAAGAGACAAATATTTGCGTCACTCTATGTTATCTAATTAGCTAATCTATTTCAAACTATGACAATCTTAAATATTTGCATACTTCTAATAATAAGTATGTGGTAAGTTAAAACTTTGACTCTAGGAAATTTGAATAAGGATTATGTATGGACATTGTAACGTGTCATTAGTATGTATACCATGTATGCCATTAGCATTTGTTTTTTTATGAACTTTTTAATCATTTTACATGTTTTTATAAAATATAAAAAGTTAAAGCTGATTGAATTCACATTATTTCCAATATTTAAGCCTTAGAAATATTTTAATTATTTCAGCAAATTTAATTGATGTTCATTTATTCTAAAAGCTTGGAATTCAGGATTTATTAAATTTCTTCAAGCGCGTTTAAGGTAAGACTAATTTTATTTCGTTTGACATAAATTATATATTTAATTATATATTGCATGAAATCCCAACACAAATCCTTGTCGAATGCGAATAGATGCTTATGGTGCTACCATTAATTCATATAACTGATTGAATTTCCTCCCACATAATCAAATTTTACAACCTTTAATTTATTGCACCGGGCTCTTTACCACATAATATGTTTACTCTTGAAGAATGTGACAATACATTTTGTCTTGGTATTAATAGCCAACAATTACTCATTTGTCCCCCTCAACGACTGAACAAGCACGATAAGAAAGTGATACAAGATTAATTTATAATTCTTCAGCGTAAAGTATTTTAGCAATATTCTTGCATTGGGAGATTTTTCGGGATTTTAAACACTAAAACTGTATCTGAAAAATAACTTGTATGGTGAACAAATTATGGCTTCAAATTTGGAAAGAATGCAAGGATATTTTTCTGCTTTACATGCAATTACGGATATATTATTCTCGTAAGAGATTTGATAAAAATATGCATTAAAGAGTGACAGGTAAAAGAAAATATGTTTTGTAGATCATTTTTAATAGAAGAAGAAATTAAATATATCTCCCAGAGATTAATAATAAACAAACTAGCAGCTTTGTATGCCAGGTACATTTTTAAATAGATATGGGATATAATATGCAATATATATATATATATAATTATACTACAATTTAAATATTTATTTCCTTTTAGCTTGCTCATAATTTATTAATTTTCATAACAAATTGTTCTCATAAAAAGTCTTTAGTAAACAAAAAATAAAAATCTTATTTAATTTTTAAATATTGATAAAGATGTTAGTTATTTTTTAGTATTTATAAAAGTTGTTAAATTACTTCTCCCTTTTTTTGATATATGTGTTCATATCTGTGTTTTGGCAGCTAAATCACTTTAATATTAACAACTAAGAGATTTTGGGATACATTTTTATTAAATTTTGTATTATTTTTTGAAATTATTTAAAATTATACTCTATAATTTTTAAATTATTTATAGTTCTTTTTCATTCAAATTATTTAACTAAAAAGATGGTTTAAAAAAATTCTGGATATGTTTCATTTAAAAAAATGAATGGAAATTATCAATAAAATAATTATTAAACATTTAAATACAACAAAATATATGCTCCTATACCTTTCGACATTTGATTTAAAAATAAGTTCAAGAAAATTAAATATACCGAGTTAATAATTTTAAAAAAAACAAATGAAAAAATGAAACACTAAAGTATTGTTAAACCAATGGATGTAATTAACATCCGTCGCTTAACTATTAATTGCTTTAAGAACATTTTGCGGAATTAGTGTCCAATATTTTAAAGAAAAAACGGAGAGAATATTTTTTGTACCCTAAAAATTTTACTATACACTCCCATTCCTACAATAACATTTATTGTGGATCAGAAAGTCAAGAATTATTTTTAAGCATTACGTTATAAAATTTCTTTTTGAAAGATTGTTTATTTTTAAAAATATGAAGAATAGCTATGCTAATAATTATTTTAAATTTATATGGTTACAACATTTATAAAATTAAAAAAAAAAACTATGAATTGTCTTATAACTTTAAATATTTTTACAAAGATTTCTTCGTACGCTGTTATCTTTATTCGTATTCTGTTTCAATTCCTTTATACAATTATCATTAAGATTATTTGCTCTTTTTTTCGTTGTTTTGGCTACTTGGTGAGAAATTTTATTGATGTAAGAATTGTAAAATTAATTAACAGTAAAACTCAATGAAATATTAATTAATGATTCTTGTTACTCTTCAATTATGTAATGTTAAATAAACAACTCACTACTTAAAAGAAATCTCATTTGATCATGTATATGAAAAAAAGAAAGCTTATTTATAGTGAAAGGAAAATGCAATGAATAAAAAAATTATAAGGATATATTATTTTTGATATAATTTGGATTACATTTTTTTGCTCATAATACGTAACCTTCTGAACGCTCGAGTTATCATTATAATGTTTTGGTTTTGCTTCATGTTGATATTACATTTCAGTAACTCAACAATACTGCATAAAGATTTGTTAACCCTTTAACTGCCACAGATTTATATACCCGTCTCACTCAATCGGTGCGTTATATGTCCTGGACGGATATGTGCAGCTTTCCGAAATGGGTTTCTTTTTTTACCCTGATATGAGTAAAACTATTCCAAAGGCTTTGGAATGCAAAAAAAAAAGAAAACTTTGCAGTTTTTTCTAAGGAGTTCCTCATTTAAGAGAAAATTTTACTTGTTTGTGCTTTTTCTTTTCCCCTCAATGCAGCCTATGTGAAAAACAGGGGAAAATGGGAGTGAATTGCGTAACTTTTAATTTACAGTTAAGTGGTTAATACTTACGGCCCCATGTGACTTTTATCGTACACATTTATATATTTTTAATAAAAATGCTATTTAACTTCAAATGCAGACAACGACTATGATTTTCAAGTACTGTGTCTGGTACCTCAAAAGTTTAAGGAAATTAAATATATTGTACAAATAAAATTAATCGAATAAATTTCAATATTTTTAAGATGGGGCAACGAAGACATTAAAATGTTTTTTTTTTCTTTGGTATATTTTAAATTTCTGTAAATTTGCAAACAGCTTTTTTTAAAATAAATTTTTGATTATCACTTTTTCAATCTTTGTGTATTGAATGCAAGTTGCTTTTAAAATTATAAACACATTTGTTTTTTAGCTCATTTCTTCAATTAACACCGTATTTATTCGAATCTAAGACGTCTTTGATTCTAAACTGCATTACAAATTCTCACCGAGAGTTTGAGAAAGATAGTTTAAAATGGTTTATTCATATCCGATATTTGCGAAATTAAACAAAAATGGGAAATGATAAGAAGGGGACAATTAAACTTTTGTATCAACATATAAAACTTTTATATATACATGAATCTATAATTGTTCTAACCATCAGTAGCATGCTTAATTTCCTCCCATCCAACGAATTTTTTCCGCATTCGAATCTAAGCCACATTTTTTAATAGCATTTACATTGGGAAAGAACTGCGTCTTAGATTTAGAGTATATATGGTACTTCGTCTATTGTTTTTGAATAAGATTTAAACTTTCAACTCACTTTTTAAAATGGGAAAAAATGCCTCAGTGTTGAACCATATTTTCCCAGCAGTACACTCATATTAATTTCGCATCTAATAGTCCTGAAAAATTTTGAAAATACGCCATTTGTCACTTTACGGAATAACGTCAAATTTTAGTTTAATTTTACAATACAGGAGATAAAAAATACATACAGCATAATATACAGAGAAAGTAGGAATTTACCTAAGATGTTAAGAACAGTGTTAGAATGAACTATTCTGTATAGGATAATGTAAATGGAACGTACTATAAACATAGTTACCGTATTATACGTGCTTTTGTTCTACACTTTACCATAAGGTTAAAACATCACTCGCGTTGTGTCGTCATTATTTTAATGAATGTATTCAGTTAAATTTAAATTTCTTTTCCACAACTTTGATGTAAATCAAAGCTTTTTGTATTATAGTAATGACATATATTTTTATCATTAACTGACATATTTTATAAGTAGACTATGTGCAACTTTACTGCTGTTAAAATTAAATTTTATTGCTTATAATACTGTCTTATATTAGATGGTATGATTATTAGCTGTAACGCTTTTTAATATACTGTTTTTTCCATTAAAAAATGAAGATTTCCCTCCACATGTTTTAAAACTGAATTTTTGTTCGTATGACTTAAATTCTTTTTAGTTTTCTATGTTTTCAAAAAATGAAATATTCCATTTAAAATTCCAAAAGAATTCCCTCTATATAATAATGATATAGTTACTGACAAAAGAGAGAATTTTTAACCATGTAATTTTGTACAATGTTTCCAAGAGTTATCGTAACAAGATTTTTAACACGAAGAAAACATATCGAAATATGGTAGAGGTAAGCCATCGATTCCACACATATTATAATTTCTAACGATTTAAAACCGCTTAAGACCATTTCAGAGAAAAAATTCTCATTGAAACAATCTTAATAGATCCTAAAACTCAAATACCTTGGCAACTTTTCAGCATCCAATTAGCTCTGGCCTCACCAAAATAAAATGTGAAATGACGAGCAGAAGCAAGAAAAACAAATACCCCACAAATCTTCTTAAGACTCAACTTCGTTTTAAAAAATCATTACTGTGGGTTGTATGCTGTTCTTTTTGGAACAAAGTCATGATAGTTGTCCTCCTCTCTCCTCCGATCTATCCCCTCGCGATCCCTTACAAAGACGAACATGTGATCTGCTGTCTCACAACGTCAATTAGGTGCCTAGTCCACGTTGATTAATGGAGGTTCGTTTTGCCCCAATCCCGAAAGTGAGCTCCGGGGCTCTGAAGTAAAATAAAAAAGGGAAAAAAACAAAGAAGGAAAATGTGGAGCTCCCTATGGTTTCTAATCTTGATGCACGTCGCTAGTGGGTTTCCGTGAAGAGATATGTCAAAGAAAAAGACGATCGAGTCTTAGATTCGGATTTACGAATGTAAGACTGAGTTTCACGATCGAGCTTTAGTGCTGAGGACAAAGACAATGTTTTAATCTAAGTACCGGAGGACTTTTCATTAATTTATCCGGAGATGGAATTTCGTGTCAGTCCAAAAGAGATTTTTTTTACTTGTTCATCTTCTCGTCTCCAACAAAAGCGGATTTTAGTGTCTAAGTTGAATCAAAGTTTTAACGCAATGTGTTTGGAAGATTGTTAGGATTAATTATGTAGCTTTTTCTTTTCTTTTTTTTCCATTTTATTTAAGATAGTCAAGTGTTTTTAGAGGGAGTTTTGATTCAGGTAATAAGATGAATTTTTTTCAATTAAGCAATTTTGTATTTGTACTAAAAATTTCCATACATCTCTGAAACGTAGGATGATAGCGTGATTTTTGTTTACTTCTATGTTATAAATTCTCTATTAGATTTTACTTTATATTGGTTTAAAATTCCTATAGGAACTTTTTTGTTTGAAAATCAAGTATGCATTGACGAAAACATAATTATTTATATAGGTTATACATAAATTGACCACGTCTTGATGAAGTCTGTGTTAGTGTATTTAAAATATATATAAATATATACATATATATATATATATATAGCAATTTATTTGATAAAATTAAAATTTCTTTGAAAGTTTTAAAATAAACTTTATTTTCTTTCTATAAACACAAAAAAATTCTAACAAAAAATAATACTATAGATTAGAAATGGATACTTTATTTCAAAATAATTTAAAATAAATTTGTATTTTCTTTTGTAAAATCAATACATTTTCATAATATGTATCATTGGTAAATACATTATTTTTACTTTGCATGATGTACAGATGGCAAAGCAAACAAAAAATAAATTTTTTCATGATATTTTTAATAAATAAATGTTTTATTTTAATTTTTAAGCTATGAAAATGACTTTAGCTAAAAGTATCATTTAGTTATTGCTAATCTATAAATACAACGAAATAAAATACTTAAGAGAACACATTGAAATATGCAAAAATTCGTATTCCTTTGAAAAAATGAGGATAAACTCTCAAATGCCATTTTTGTAAAATATTAACTTATTCCAACGTATTAAATACGGTTATTAAAATTCTACAACACAAAAAAAATGTAATTTATAATTCACTTAAAGTAGAAATAAATACTAAGACCTTGAAAAATCAGCGATGCAAAGATAAGTAGTTTTTGATGGAAATTTAGAAAGACTGCGAGAAAAAATTAATTCGGATGTTGTGGATCTCACGGGTATCAAAGTGCATCAAATGCATTGGTTTTACTTTTGTTTGTAATTTTTTTCAAGCTAAATTGCCTTTCATTTCCACTCTTACTTCCTCGTATATTTTATCGCAATAGGATGAGTTAAAAATTCATTACTTTCGATATGCGGTGGATAAAAATAAAAAAAAAAGATATAAAAGTGTAGCAATTTTTGAAGAAATGAAGTTGAATCTAAATTTTAATTTTATTTGAATATTTCAATACCATTTGCTGGATTATTTTATTCTGCTAGATTGTATTTTCATCGTAAATTTTTAATGTTTAAGGTGCAGAAGTAAAAAAAAAAAGAATATTTTTCTTTTCTTAAAAAAAGGTATAACTTTTGAGAATTGAAAGTATTTTTGATGAATCCCAATAAAAGTTTTTTAAAAAAATTCATTGGAAAAGATAAGTTGACTTACTTCATTATACGTAAAACGTAAATGCATTTGGATTTCTCACGTCTGTTTAGGATTCTTATACCGAACTTATTTAAGATAAGCTAAGAAATGCAAATATGTTTTTCTGATAAATATTCTTATTATCCATAACCAAAACAAAAAAAAATAGTTACAATTGAAAGATAAACATATGTAGCTACTTGGAGGGAAAATGAGCAAAGAAACAAAATGTGATGAAATAAATAAGTATCGGGCTGATAAAACTGAAGAGTTCAATTTTTATTCATTCTTATATATATATATATATATATATAATATAAGAGACAAGGGTCTAGGGAAACTAACCCAGGGTCTAAGGAAATATTAGAGCAAAAGATTTGAAATTTTACAAGCATGTTCCTTCGTTGAGTAGAGATACAATAAGAACAGGTTTTGCTAAAATAGACTTCATAGAGCTATTGCATGGGCTTTATCCCTTTCAGATCATGATCACACATATGTGATCACGTGTTTTTCCCTCCAGGGCCAACGGTATCATATATATGATTGCGTTTTCCCTGCTCTGAGGCCCATGATCACACCGGTGTGATTTGAGTTTGGGATGTTTTTATATTAATTTTACAAGGCACTAGATGGCGGTTATATTCCTTTTTTATTCAAATAATGTTTCACAAAAATTTGAACTTTAATCTGGGCTTTCTGGTCCATGTTTTTATTTATTTTTTTTTAATTAGATCCGGGATATTTATGAATGTAAATAACTGTACACGTCTCTTCTTCGAGAGATTCGGACATTTAAAAGATTGTGATTTATTGCGCACGGAATTCTTTTTATATTTTGTCTAAGTCGGAAGAAGATGGACAGTTCATTAGTATATTGGGCATCAGGCATTCATAATAATAAATTCAGAAATTATTTTATTTTTGGGTCGTATTTACATCAATAATTTTTATTTTCAAAAACATTTAAGAGATATTCAGAAATTAAACGCAGATACTAATTTTTACAGAAAATGATCGTTTGTTTCTAATGAATCATTTTTAATTCAGTAAGAACAAACGATTCTTTTTCGTTGATTTCGCAACCAGAGTTGTCATAACCATAAGAACACAAAACATCGCACTAATATGATGCTAAGAAAAAGCCACAAGAAATATAAGGATTAATTAAAAATATTAAAAAAAATATATTAGCTGTTATTTAAAAGATATGTATCTGTTCAGATTACAATAAGTTTACGTGAGAATAAATTTATCGTTTGGATTTACAAGATAGCCCTTTGTAAGTTTTGCGTCTATTTTATTTGAATCATCATGGTAAAAAGAGTACTTTTTTTATTAAAATGAATTTTTTTTTAAAATTCGCAATTGTTTTTTTTATATACAACGAAAATTTTTGTACTGCATATTCAGATATTATAAATGATAGTAAATTGTAAACTTTAGCGTATTTGATTGCATTAAAGATATTATATGAATTTTTAAATGAAATTAGGCTTAGTTGTGAAATTCGCCCGGTCCCGTGCGAGCGTATACTCTTAGGGTCGTAAGGGCTTGAGGAAATGTTTCTTTCTCCTTTCGCCGCTGCAAATGGGGATAAAAATTCCTGTTTTTAAATACTTACACCAATATATTTGAAATTTAGCAAATGTTACTTTTATTCGGTAGAGCTTTGTTAAGAATGGGTTTTACGAAAACGTACGTATGCTCTGTAATTATAAAATAATTAATTTAGTAATTTATGATACAAGATATATATTATTTTTCTTGTATTAATTATAAAATAGTTTTTTTTATAAATAAGTGTAATAATTTTTATGTATTATTATAATATTATATATATTATTTTGTTTATAATATATTGTTCTTCATATTACAAAACTATTTATAACTAATTTTTATATAAAATGTCTTTTTATATTTATTAAAATGTATTATTAAATTTATATTATAATTCTTTTCAATAAAAAATATTTATAATAATTTTATAATAAAAATATTTATTAATAATTATATTTATAAAACATAATATAAATATTTATATAACTATAGTAATTATTTTACTTTTTAAAATGCAAAATAATTATCTAAAATAATATCTTAATACTTAATTACCTTTAATACTTAATAAGCCTTCTTAAATAAACTTATTTAATTGTAAAAATAATTAAATGAATTGAAAAAATTCAACAACAAAAAAAAAAAACAGATAGCGTGAATTGAACCTTGACCGGCCGCATAATAAGCAGGAACGCTATCATTCATACTACGGTAGCTCTGACGTTAATGAACATTTATTGTATATAAGCTAAGCATGGCTTTCGAACGCTATTTTCTCCGAATTTTGACTGGCCATTCGGCGGAATTGTTTTGAGGGTTGAACACCTTAATGAAGTACTACTATTACACAAAGTCTCGTTCCGAAATGAATTTACTTAGCCCAGCCCTCCGCTTGGAAGTACAAAAACAAAACTCTTCAAATAGTTTTTGAATCCACGATGTTTTCTTACAGAGTACAGCATATGGATTTAGAATCCTTTTTAACTGCATGCTTTAAAATTAAAACTTCAGCTATATTTTCCTTCTAACTTTCTACGTAACGATTATTGTCTCAATTTTTCAGAAGTTTTTGAAGAGTTAATCTTGAAGAGTTGGAAGAAATTTTCCTTTATACACTAGAGAGAAATATAGACATGCACAGAAAATTTTATATAACTATCATTAAAACTATTACATATATCTTAGTGTATTGCTTTAGTACGCCCGAATAAGTATTGAAAAATCAAAGAAATCATTTTAATTTTATTCTTCTGACACTAAGGTTTACATTTCCTCAAATTCTAAAATCTATTTGTATAATAAAATACAGGTGTTTCAAATATGTTTAAAGAGAATATTATGGAAGCGATTCAATTCACTTAGCAATATTTATTATACTCATGTTGCAAATCTTATTAGTGCTTGTATAATCGCAAAATAAAACAAGTTATAAAAGGTTTAGATCAGCATTTCCCGACTGGGGTTTATAGGCATTCTGAGGGTATTCAAAATAACAAAAATGTAAAATTGTATTTCATGTTTATGCTATATGAACTAAAAGGTCCAGAAATAAATGCTATTACTGCTATGATTCAAATTTAATAAAGCAATTTACATTTATAAAACCATCCAGAAATTTGCAGCTAGAGGATGCAATCATATTTTCTTAAACTTTTCTGGCTTACAAAAAGAATTATATCCGACTAAAGTTCGAGAAAAACAAATGCTGAAATGTGTTCCATTATTTTGGCATCAACTTGTTTAGTGCTATTTGTCTTTAGTTGTGTAGTGATACTTGTTAACAAAACTTCGTAATTGACTTGGTATAGTAAAAAAATAGTCTTTGTATCTGACTCATGACAAAACATGAACCAGCTATTGATATATTAATTTTTAAAAAATTCACAACAAGGACTTCAATTTTAAATTTTAGCTACTTAATTGTCTTTGAAAAAAATTGCATTTGATATTTAATATTATATTTCAATTCTAAAAGGATTTCTGTGAGTAAAAATATATTTAAAATTTGTATCAATTAAAATTTTTAGAATTAATTTACATTTTTTGTTATTTACCTGTGTATATTGTAAATAATTCATTTATAAATTATTTAAATTATTTAACTATAACATTTTAGTATCCTTCGAGTACATACATAAGTCCATTCAGAAATAGTACCTATTTGTACATAGGAGTAGTAAATTCTCATACTTGGTTAATTACTGAGTTAAGTTAGTTAAGTATTAGTAAACTAAGTTAAAACTTGGCAGGTATATAAGTAATAGAAAGTTGGAAAGATATTTCTTATAGTTAACGAAATTGTTTTAAAAATAGCTCATTAGTTTTCATGGTTAGTAATTGCCTTGATAAATTATATAGTTATGATTAATAATTAAATTAAACAGCAATTAAAATTAGATACATGAGCGTCTAGAATGAAAGGCTTAAAAACTAAAACAAGAAATTGAAAATGCATGGCACATGTTAAAAACACAGAAAAAAAATAACTAAGGTTTATTAGATAATTGAGTAATGAAAAATAAATGGTTTACAGAATTTATATTCTTTAGTTACATCACTTTTACTATCCTAACTATTACACTTTATTTTCTTTTACACATATAAACCTTTTTTTTTTAAAATTAACGTCGGAAGTATCAATTTCTTATCTCTTTAAGTCAAAACAAATAATAATTCACTTGTCAGTTCCATTTGTAGTTTAATTCAATAATACAAGACATATTACATTGACAGGAAAGAGCACCTGTTTTTTTTTTTTAACATTCATCAATATTGAAGCAAACATATTTTCCTAAGAAAATGTTACTTTTTTTTTTGGTTTGAAAACACTTTCATTTATTGTCATTGATAATTTTATAGTAAAAAAGTGCCTCTCAGAATTTTTCTGAATTCTTATTCCAGTATATTTCAATGTTATTTTTATTAGTTATAATGAATATACTAGAGTTAAAAATCTAACTCTGAAAAACTAATAACCCTATGAACGAAAAATAATTGGAAAAAAATAACATATGTATTGTAATTTTATTATTTACATAATTTGAAATTGTTTAAAAATGCTTGGAGTATGCTAGTAAAAATTTAGACGAAAATACATCATAAGAATAACACGCGACACAGCCGAAAAGAGAATTCCTGGATTTTATCAAAATTTTTAATGGTAAATGCCCTTTAAAACAAAATCCTAATTATTAAAAAATAATGAAAATTAAAATCATATCTGTAGCTTTCAGATGGTCATCACAGAGTGCACAAAGTGAAATATTCTACATCCCATTGCATAATTTGAATTTGAATTTCTTTCACTTCAAACGCCTCGTCATTAGACAAAAAGTTCAATGATGCAGAGGGTAGCAATGTCGGGAAATTGAGGTATCACTTTACATTATTCCGGAGAGATTTTGTCATTCGATGATGCTGTAGTGGTCAGAGCGACTTTAGTGCAGCCGATTTGTGGATATCAACATTACAACATATAACTTGGATTTCACTGTTTACATAGACCGAGGATGTGCCATTCTCGGTTTCAGTATATAATAAGCAGAAAGTGTCATTATTCAGATAGCGTTTCACCATCAATTTGTACCGGGTATTTTTCGGGTGTTTCCTTTCACTAATCATCTTCTTAAATTTTCTTTAACTACGATTTTAGTTTAAAATCCACTTTCCTTAGAGATGACAATTTTATGCAAATGTAACTATTATACGAGACTATTGTTGAGTATGCGAGTTAATGGTTAAAAGTTGACCATTAGGCATGGAATCCAAGTGCTAGTTTACTTAAACAGCGACTGGTGGTCAAGCATCTTGAGATTAATAGTCGATGGGGAATCAACCAGGAAGTGGTTAAGTAACCAACCTTGGAGCTGACCGCGATATCGGGCTTCAAGAAGGATCAAAACAAGGGATTTCTATCTAGATATGTACTTTCGATAATCTAGTTATCCGATTACGGGTTAGGATTTCTTATTGCTCCCAGAGTTATAACTTTCATAAAGTACTGAAGATAGAATAAAATTAGTTATTTTATGATCATGTCTGCTTCTCCATCAAACCCTTTCACACCCACGACCTTCGATCAGTGACAAAGTGCATCTTCTATAGTATCGTTTTTGTTCGATTTTCAATCTCACAGGCAGAGTACATTTATTTATGGCAGCGTGCCCCAAATCAAAGCTCCCTGATGGATATTGATGTATTTACGTTTTGAGACATTTTTGAATTAACAGTAGGATACCAAAATATAATTAGATTACCTCGTAACCTGACAGGAAGGAATCAGGCTGCTGCTTGCCATCCCATTCCTTAATGAAGCGCCTTTTCTACTGTGAAATATTAATACATATATGTACAAGGGATGATCAGAAAAAAAAGGTTACAAGCTGCAGTATTTGAAAACTACATATTATGGAGAATTTTCGTTTACCTAGAGTGGAGACAATTGGTGCTACTTATTATACAGATTGTTTGCGGGTAGGTAGTGAAAGACGGTTCAGTACGATTGAAATGGTAAGCCGCTTAGGATATCGGTCTCGTTTGGAAGTGCGGGTCGTGATTCGATTTTTATGGGCAAAGAATGTGTCCGTATCATTCACAGTCAAATCGTGGGAGTTTATGGTGAAGAAGCAATGGACAGACATTATGTGGCAAAATAGTGTCACTCTCTTCAATCAGGCAGATATGATGTCAAAAACCGCAATATGACAGAGAGTGGCCGGCCAAGTTCTTTAAAGGCAGAAATCAACATGGCACGAACTGAAGAAGTGATTCAAAATGATCGACGGGTAACTCTGAGTGAAATAACGCCTGAGCTAAGTCTGAGCTATAGTATCGGGAAGCATATCGTTTCTGATGAGCTAGGATCTTCCAGGACCGTGCTGTGAAAACACCCACCAAGATCTGGCTTAATAGACAGGTACCATATTTCTACCATGACGGGTTAAGCAAGTTGGTTCTGCGTTTTGATAAATGCCTAAACAGCTTAGTGATTATGTCGAAATGTGATAGTATGCCTCTTATTTCCCTTTTGAATTTTCTATCAATACTTTAATAAATATTTCTTTATTCGACTTGTAACTTTTTTTTTTCTGATCACCCCTCGTACATTTGCCCAACGTTTTCTTTGTTAAGGGAAGAACGTATGAAGATAAAAAAAAACAGCAATATTTTAGCAATAACTATTTTATTTTTTGATCAGTATTTTATGTGATTCCTTATATCTGAATTATACAACATTCTCCGCTCTTACATAAGCGTCAGCACTGTTCATGCTATCTGACGTGCTAATTTAGAAGAGCTCCCATTACACATCCATGGCATTTCTATTATCAAAGAAGTTTTGCGAACAGTTGTATGTTCCCTTAGCGCTCACGTTAACCCATTGGGTTTTATTCCTGCTGGAAAAGTCCCTTCAATTTTAAATGATTAATTCTGCAATTTGTCACCGTGCATTTTTTTAATTAATGAACTGGCTAAATTGCCTTAGATATATCAAGATTATCATTCCAATCGAATGTATTTAGAAGCTGATGAGGAGATCCCCCAATCATCTTAAAGTTTCATGGATCCAACTCTACAATTGGAAACAATTAAGTTAAATCATCCTGTCTGGAGTGAGTCCTCTAAATATGGTAAAAGGAAATGTATAAGACATGGGAACTAGACATTGTTCAATGGCTAGATAAATGTTCATTATATGTAGCTGTAACTGGATATCCCATTTAACACTCTAAAACGTCTGTAGGTGTCAATTGGACACCGGAGTCTGTTAAATGTGTTCTCCTTTCCGCATTTTTGCAAGGAATTTGTAAAGTTTTCGTGCCTTTTAATCATCTACCATAGAAGAATAGAAAACGTTTTCTATACATGGAAAAAATTTTGTGATTGTATGTTAATTAGGAGAAATTTTGTGACTTAATATACCTAGAACGTCCACTAATGTCGTTTCATGGCAATTTATTGTTATAAATAGCTGTCTTTCAACAAATGATAGTTCACTAAGTAGACACCATTAGTAGAACAAACTTCTGGAAATAATATCGCGCATTTATTTGACTTTGAATGCAGTGCCATTGGGTTAACAGCTGAAATAAGTCAATTATACTAAAATCGTTGTATCTTAGTGTTTCGTTACATAGCCTTTGCTTATGTGCGCATAAAAAAAGTTTCTTTTGATTTTCGAATATTGTTCAGAACAGAAACCATGAAAAGATGACTCGTAGGAAAGGTCTAACCCCTGATGAATTTGCTAATTTGTTGCGAGAGTTTTCTGAAAATGAATCAGATGGTGATGAGCTGTCTTGCTCTAAGTTAGATTCCGATGTAGACATAAGATTAGGTGAAAGTGACAGCAAAGAATCTGGAGAGTGCAGATGAAATTGATAAATTCCTAATATATATGTCGTTAGTGATAGCGAAGAATGGATACCGATTAATAGAAATGTTTCTGGCCGATTTGCGACACCAGATGTTTAAAGACAAAGCAGATGTCCAACAAGATTCGCAAAACATAATGTCAACGTCAGTTTTTTTTTATGATATAAATGGATTAAATAATATTAAAAGAGTCTTTAAACTAAATCCTACTGAACAGAAGTTGTGCAATTATTTAGTTATTAAAATTATTTTATAAAATTTTACATCGCTGTGTAGAAACAACAGCGGTGGACCTTTAAGGGTAATCGAATTCCCTGACGTTCTTGTCTTAATTCCTTTGAGATTTTATTATTTCCTTTTCAAAAACTATTCCTTACGTTCCACTGCCTATCATAAAATATTCTTTCGAATCCACTTACATGTATGTTAAACGCCTCGATTCCCACTTGATCACTGAAGTTAAGCATCATCGAACATGGACAGTTTTTGAAAGAGTGACTACCTAGGAACACCGTAATTCGATTGTACGTAAATAATCATCTACGGACCTATATTTCAAAAGTTTCAAGTAAATGAATCGCTTTATCCTCCTAGCCTGATTTCAATAAAGGAAATTAAATGAATAATCAGTTATTGTTCCATAAAATTTAAGCTGCAATCAAAAATAATAAGAAATAGCGAAAAAAACGTAAAGGTTCATACTACTGCGAATCAAGCTAATAGAAAAAAAAGCTTTTAGATTATTTTTTTTTATATTTATTGAATTATTCTATATATGTATGTATACCGATTTCCTCTATCATATTCTATTAAATAATTGTCAACTTTTCCCCTTATAATGCATATAAGAAGCTTTTTAAATTATTAAATTTTACAAATAAATCTATTGAAAATAATGGATAAATTCCTGGTGACTAAAATGAAAATGACACCAAAATGTATCATCCCTCTAAATTATATCTAAAAATTCACTGTTGGTGTCATTTGGTGCAATATTTATTTTTATTGCAAAAACTGGAAATTTACACTGAAACTTAATATAAGTATGGAAAAGGGATGATTGAAGAATATTTTTAACAAATAAATAATTTAACAATCGAAGAGGGAGAATGATATATAATTAATCTCAAAATGTATATATTTATATTATAAAATATAAATACTATATTCATTTCAAAATTGCTTCTGATAAATAAAAATAAAAAAAGGAAATAAAATTACGAGAGCATTATTTATTTCAAAATGCATTTCTATGTATTAAAATTTACAAATATCATTTTAACCATGTTATCAAGCAACCCTCTATAACAAGTTTTGAATAGAAATAATTTATTGAAACTTATATTCAGCGTGAAATTAAAATATCGAATATCTCATACCTTATTGAATTTTTAACTAAAAGTATATAGAAATTCCATTTTTTAAATAAAACATACTTCTCTTTCAACTTGAAGTTATTTAGCATACAGTTGAAATGGTCCATACTGTAATTTAAAGTTGAATTTAAAAGTTTTATTTTAGTTATTAATAAACCCACATATGTATTTATTAAGCGAACAATTTACATTTCAATTTATATATATATACCCACAAAGAATTCAAAACCAATAAGCAGCGTTAATATAGCAAATATATGTATTTTCCCCTCTCTCTTGAGATAACTCATTTTTCACTTACTTTCAGGTTTCCATTTAATAGATACTTCTCTGAGGAATACTTTTTTCAAAAAAAAAATATCACTGCTTTGAAACCAGACATATTTTTCGTTCTTAATCATAACTTTTTTTAATGTTTGTTTACTGAATAGATGATGAATGAAGGTAAAAAAGATATCACAGAAGGATATAGGATAAATAATGGTTCTAATGCTGTTTTTTCTTTCTTTTTACTTTAAAGAAATTGCTGTTTTCTGTCTGAAAAAAGTTTTCTTTATTAAAGCCAAGATTTTTTATTAGCTTTCCGTTTGGATTAAACACTAATTTAAAAGACTATTTTTAGCTCAAAATTTGAATAGGTCTCTTTTTCTTTGTAGATGTTATTGTATGTGTTTGCATAAAGGAAATTTTTAGCATATTTTTTCTTTTTGAAAATGTTGTTATTAACTGTTAAAATAAACGTATATCCATCATTAAAATTATTCAATCCTCACTTTCTCTAATTACAATATATCTTTCTTTTTACAAAATTTATTTTTAGATATATTAAGAGTTTTTTTCATAAAAGATGAATTAAATATGAAACATATCTACTTTCTTTACCATTGCATTAGTCAAAATGTCGTTAAAGGACCATAAAACGCTAATTATATGTACTGTAGCCTTATATTATCATTTCATTAAACAATGAGCTTATGAACAGAGTTAAAAATCCTTTTAATGTAAAGTAACGAAGAAAAAATATTTTCGTAACATATTATATATATTCTCAATTTATATATATATATATAAATATATATACGTTATAAAGAATAATTTATTATTAACATTAGTATATACATTCAGTATAGTTTCTATTTTCATACAGTTCACGAATTTTTTATTAACCGATATTTCAAGGGGAGAGCATTTCTAATATAATATGAAAGAAAATTTATTTGAACTTGCTAACCAAGGGTTTAGGGTCTCGAACTCGTGACCACTGTGCCATGAGACCACTGAACACCTCCCATTGTTTAGGATGCCCGATACACGGTTTCGTGACAAAAAGTTCACCTATAAGTCTGGTGTGGTAATTTTTAAAAGAGGGCGATAGAGCTCATGTATTATCTTTGTCATTTGACCGTGTTGAAATTTTACGGGATCCGGCACAAACTTTCAATGTGTCGTTTTATAATGCGATACTAATAAACACTGAAACTCAAAACAAACTCCAGAGACAATTCATTAATATATTTTGCGATTGTAGCTCAGGTGCCTCCCACTGGGGCCCCTCAGGGGGCTCACCTTCTTTAGGTGAGTACGGGTGTCACAATCCCGAGGTGCCCTAGTGATCTTTTCCTTTTCCCACGGGGTTTACTGTCTTTGGTAAACATGGGCTTCACGAACCTGGGGTACCCTAGTGATCCTTCTCTATTTTCGACCCTCTTTCTTGTCATTCAATTCATTCTTTCTTTCTCTTCCCGTCTAGACCACAGATATTAAAACAAATGTTTGGCGCAGTATAGCCGAAATCGGCTCTTGCACCAATAAACCCCAAAATCACTCACTCACTCACGCCTCCCACTGGGGAGGAAACTTGTCGTCAAAATTACTTGTGGCGATTTGTATCCACCTATATGGTGCAGCACGAAAACGAGATACCAGCTTCCGGGGAATGTACTAGGTCTGCAATGATAAAACACCAAAGTCAGCCCATTAGAAATAAAAAAATGCAATTGTCCGTGCAATTTTTTGTTACTTATTTTGGTATCTAGATATATCATGAAATCCCATATGGCTAAATATTTTTTTCTACCAATGAGAAATAAACACAACATTATATTTGTTTCAATCGATCTTATTGACTGACTTTGATACGTCCACTTTATATCTGAGTGAAGACTTGATGTTAAACATGCATCAGTGCCAATACACGTCACGTCTTCAGTGACGCCAAAACTTCACTGTCACAAACAGCCTCGGTCACGAGTTCGTGACCATAACCACTCGAGTACAGCCCCCCCCCAATCAAGCTGAGATAAACAAATTTGTAGAAATATAAGCATTAAAATGTCTATGATGTGCAGATGCTTAATATGTTTGCATGACATATTTCTAGAGGACAATGCAACATTTATGCTTTTATACCTAAGCAACTATATAAAAGCTCCTTATGAGCTTTGTGGAGTTTCAAATCTAGCTCTGAAAATGTGGTATTTCTGTCCAAAATGTGTAGTTTCTTCGGATGGATAAATTAAAAGTAATTCTGTGGGTGGGAGGTCATTTCCCGTACCAGCCACGCTTTCATTAGTAGGAGAGCTTCCTGAGTATTACTTTGTAGTTTACTACGAATATTTATAAAGTTTTAAATAAATAAACCATTAGTTAATTTGTACAGGGTTTTCTTTTCTAATCAGAGAATATACTCAGAAATTAGTGACCAGTACGGTATTTGAGCACGAACCTTCTTATCGTGAGCCTTCTGGAAAGAAGTATTAAAATATCTATAATCAGAATTTATTTCACTGCTCATAAAATCTTCTAAAATGTGCTTTCATGATTTTTTTATATTAAAATCATTGTTAATGCTAGTAAATGTGTCTTGGCCTTCCTTCTATCTTAAAAGATGTTCTTTATGTTTAAAGCATGGATTTTTTTTAATAAGTATACAATAATTTCAAACGATTTTTTTTTCTTTATTTAAGCCAGAGTTTTTTATTTAATTTTACATTACGAATATCATTGCGCATAATTTATTCGCAATAAAACACGTTACAAAAAAAATAATATTGTACTGTTTTAATTGTTTTTAAGTAAATATTTAGAGAGATATTCAAGTCTATCAGAAAAAAGTTTGGATTTAGCAAGACTTTTAAAAGAAAAATATCTCTAGCGAATAAAGTAAATCTTCAAATAAATACATTCTTCATTTGTACGACGGCAATATTTAAACTTCGTAACCCTGATAATATAAGAAAATATTTTTGCATATCCCACAGGGTATACAATCAAATTTTTCTTTCTTCCAATACTACATATTCCTGAGAAAGTTAAAGAGAAATGTGCTCTTAAAGTTCACCGGTTTTGAAAGATCGTATAATAAGATTTTGTTCAGGGACTTTTGCTAGATGGGTTGGAAAAAATGAAAATCGTACAGAAAAAAGTTGTAGTATTTATAATAAACAGTAAAAAGAGATATAGAACTTCGAGGAAAGGAACATATTTTAATTTCAGGTCAATGAAAAGAAGATGGAATTGAAAAAAAATACTTATTTATTTTCCAATTTTTCTTTTGAATATGTTGATGGAATCTAAGATGTTTTTATAAGAAGAATAATGAGACTTTGCTTTACAAAATAGGGAATGTATTGCACGAAAAAATTTATATGCTGTATGTTTATATATCAAGCTCATAGATTAAATTTTGAAAGTAGAAAGAGATGTAGCATGAAAATAATCAAATTTTATACGTAAACTAAGAATGAATATCCGGAATTGAATTCGCTTAAAGCCCTACAGAGGCTGTATTTAATTTGTTTCAATGTTTTTTTTTTATTGTGATACTTTATAACTAAATACTTTTGATATTATGCACCATGTTAACTGTTTTATATGAAATAGGGATAAAAATGTATAATCATCAGGGAATAAATAATTAATGCTTATGCTTTATTTTTACTTGTGAATGCTTATTTTATAAAACTGGCCGGGAAATGTTAAATAAAACTGTGTATTTCAAAATTAAGGCCAGATTTTTCAATCTATTGTAATTTTTTTTGGCGGTAGTAAAATTTTTACCTTACTAAAGTATCCGACTACTTGCGACAACTTTTTTTTTCCAAAAAAATAAAAAATAAAAAGATTTTTTTACGGTGTTCGAATTTGTTTCATACAATTTAAGAAAAATATGCTCAAATGAAGAAGAGAAAAAGAAATTATTAATACTAAACGGGAAAAATGGGTAAAAATTGACAAAAAATAACATAAACAGGGTCCATTTTGTACCAAAAGTTTATGAACCAATTTTCAGTTTTTCCATTCTTATGTGTTGCTTTTTGTTATTAATTTTTTAAATGACCTTCAAGATAAGAGACATTTTAATTTTAACAAAAACTACAGACCTTTACCTTAGTTATGTGTATGAAATTGCTTAAGAAACAGAGATTATATTCACACACAAAGGGCTTTAAATTTTGTAAGGAAACATTGATTGATAAAACTGAAGGTTAAAACACTTCCACTATTATACAGAAAATACACAAAAAAATTTAGATAATTATTTTTAAACTTTTCGTGAAATCGCTGTACCTCTTTGAGCATTTTCAAAAAAACACATTTCGAGTAAAACGCGTTTTAAAGTGTGACATCTTGCTTAAAGTATTGGCATTTGCTTTTACTGAAGCGCTTGTAGTTTTTGATCTAGTGAACGGAAAATAATAAACTTGTTATTTTCATAAAGCTAATAACAGCCTATAAAATAATATCATGAAAACATTTATCAATGTTGGCAAATTTTACAATTTTAGGGTAGTCGGATACCTTAAATGGATTATCTTCTTTCCAAACAGTCCCGGTAGCTTAGTGCTTATGATAACGAACTCTTAGCCAGCGTATAACGGGTTCGAGTTTTGGTGCCGCTAAATACCCACCGAGTTGAGGGGCTGATGCACATCAAATCTAGAACGATTCAAAGTCCTCCCGTTTGCTTGGCGTAGTACTTTGGTGTTCAAAATTAAGTGAATCTTTAGTTTTTTTCGATTATCTCTAGAAGTATTGGACAGATTTTAATGAAATTTGAGATGAATACAGGGCTGATATAATGCAAAACCAACCATTCAACAGTTAAAATACACATGCAAGATCGTGCGTAACACTCCTTGATGTCGGACGGTATGAAGCAGCATGTCGCGACTTGGAGGTCGCGGGGGTCGGATGATTCGAGGAAAAAGCAGACATTATTTCAGAATAACTAATTTTATTCAACTTTTAACACTTTATGAATAAGAAATCTTAACCCGAATTTAGATCTCAATTCTGTAAGGTACTTATCTTTCTTAAATCTTGTTGTATGATCCGGCTTAGAGCCTTCTACCTTGTTCATATGCAATGTTGATGTCTTCTACTATTCCGGTGCATTTTTCTTCTGTTATTAATTTTAAGATGGACCACCAGTCAATGTCTACTAACTCTTGGAAATCAGCGTACGATCAACGCTTAACTATTACTCAATCTACTCATTGACTGACACTTTAATAGAAGTTGTATTTGTATAAGCCGAGTATTCTCTGCCGAAAGCGGTTTTTAAATTAATGTAACAGTTAAAGAATCAACTCTATTTTCTAGCATTGGATGATTCTCGGATGGGAGTTGAGTTATTCTCCCCAAAGCTGCCCGTCCATGGTCTGTACGGAGGTCTGTAACTAGCCAATCCATTAGACGAATATCTAGATTTCCAGAAATTCGTTGACCAGATGATCTCTATTTTCCTCGCATTGTCATCCATTAATATAAATTCAGGGAAAACTGCATCCGTGAAACGGCAAACGTAGGGCTTCAAGATCTCATCCACGTGCCTCTTTCAAAAACATGGAGGTCAGTGCGACCATCCAACTTGATGTCTGCCCAGACCATCAAGCATCCGCTATCGTAATGACCGATTTATCGGACATTGGTGGGCAGGTAGTGAATCATTGGTTCTCTCCAATTAAAAGTACGGAGCAGTTTTAGAGATGCAATCGACTAAATCTAAAGCTGTTCTTATTTTTGAATACCAGTGTACTACACCACTCCAATGTAAGGACTTTGTCATTTGGAGACTGGAGTGTAAGCTTAGATGGAGCCCTCATCAATTGACTGGTGTTCAGAATTACGAAGTACATCAACAACATCCCTCATATAACTTTATAGTGTGACATTAATATAATTTTCTCTCATTCATTCCAAATAATCATGCTATTCGGTGTATTTTTGAAGAATTAATCAAAATTAACAGTTCACAGTTTTAGATAAAGGTATATTGTTACATCATGCATTGAAAATTTTTAAATAATTGGTTCTTAGTTTAATCTCAATATTTATTACTCTGTGAAAACCTTTTAAAAATACATAAGCCAAGTATAGTTTTTATTGAATACTGACAAACTTTTTTTGTCATTATTCATAATGATTTATAGTTTATCACAGCGTGAATGATAAATACATTTGAATAATGTCGCCGAAGGTTGTAATGACCAAAAATGTTTCAGATTCAGTTTTTTTTTATTCATTCTTTTATGTTCTTTAATACAAATTAATAATAATACTTAAAATAAAGATCAGTATTTATTTTGATGCTCCATTCAAAAATTTGTATTTCCTATTTTTTTTCCTTTTAATAATTAAATTTTCTTAAAAATTAAATATATAGATTTCCATACCTAAAATATTCTACAATTAAACCTTATCCGACACTTTTCACTATCTTGCAAAACTTTAAAACTAAAACTTTTTTTTTATTTATGAGGAATTTTTTTAAAAATGGAAACCCCCAAAATGAAAAGCATTGTATTTGATAAAATCAAACTATCAAACTCTTTTTGCAATGCATCTTGAACTTTAATTTAAGCACTTTTAATTTGATATTTTTACTATGGATCAATTGTGCGATATTGATAAATGCTGACATTTAAAGAAGAATGCACAAATAAGATAGTTAACGTCAAATTAGTAAGAATATGTTTACCAGCTAACTGATGACACAATAATGATTCTTAACAATCAATCTCAAGTATTATAATTATTATAATGTTTTCTATCACGCATCTTTGTGCTGTTAAAAAAGGTGTTGATTTTGTCTAGAATGTAAAAAAAAATTCTACTAGATGTAATTCACAGGGATTAAAATTAAATAATTCCTTTCTTTTTTATATTTTTATAAGAAAATGTTTCAGAAAAATTTAAAGATTTTTAAATAAAATCATAGTTTTTTAAAAATTATAAGCTAATGAAAATAAGAAACATTTCTGTAAGAAATTACAAGATTAAACAAGTTTTATACGTTGCATATGATATTTTCTAAATCGGTTTTATTTTATGTATGAATCTTTATAGAATTATAAAATGTATCATGCTCTTTAAACTCTACCTATTCTTAGTTATATACTTTTCTTCATTTAAAAAAAAACTAAATATCGAAGTAAGTGTAATTAGAATATTGAAGTAAGTGTAAGGCAGTGTAATTATACAGAATATATTTGGTTTCGTAAATTAACTTATTGCTAGTAATTAGATCTGTAATTTCAGAAAATAGCGGAAAAACGGAAAACTTACTTAATATTTCTTATAAAAATGTTTCTTATTTTCACGTACTTGCAATTTTTAAAATTATGTTTATATTTTAAAAAGTTTACACCTTTTTGAAGCCTTATTCCTTTATGAAAATATGTATAACATAATTGAATCGCGTAGCTTTAACTTCAAATGAATTATATCTTGTCGAAAATTGTGTATATAGCCAGCTCTCGAGTCAAACTTAATAACCCTGAAACCCCTTGTTAAAGTCAAAGTTTCGAAACTATCCTCAATGTGAGGAAACAATCATGTATTTCTAAGACAGGTTACTTCTAAATAATATTTATGATAAAAAAATAAATTGACTTAATAATCACAGGATTTTTTTTTTTATATTCAGAACTGAAGATATTCCTAAATTGTTAGTTGAAAATAAAATTTAGAAATGCTACAAATTGCTGAAAATTAAATATTTGTTTTTCAACAGAACACATAAAAATCTGTTCTTTTTTTGCGAATCCCATTCAGAAAAAATGTAAAATACGACTGTCATTCCATCCTCAAACAAAGATAGAAATTCTCCGATTACCTAAAATATTTAGCTTCACAATCTTCCGAAAATGCTTGCTATTGTGCTCGTAGTTTTTTCCCCCCTCTCACATTTCTTCGTGTTTTTGAATGGTAGCTTCAAAACGACTTACGCATCACCATCTTCTGAGAAAGGAAGAAAATTGTCGTGTATTTTTGTTTCTTATAGCGAATTGAATTGAAATCTATTGAAAAAACAAAGATCTGAAACATCTGTTTTTCTTTGCCACCCTCAACGTTACCCCGCTACCTCCCTGATCCATTCGTATTCCCGATGTGTATCTTCCCTTTCAATATGATATCAAATACTTCAAAGAGATTTCTTTTTTTTTTGCGAGTTTTCTTTCTTTTTTTAGATATTTTCTCGACAAGTCTTTTTTTAAAGATAAAAAATATATCTGTGTTTGAAAAGCACAACAATAAAAATTTATCTTAATACAGTTTTGTGTTTAACAAAACACTTTGAAGTCCACTTCAAACTATCTTCTCAACCAAGAAATAAAAGTAAAGAAGAAAAAACCCAAATTTAACACTTGAAGTGATTTGTTTGTCTTTATTTTCCTTTTTTCTTATTTACCAAAGTTCCTTTTCTTGATCAATCGCTGTTAAGATACCAAAGAAAACAGGTTTTAGTCATTAAATGAGTTAAAAAATGGTCCTGTTGACTTTTTTTCCCAAGATTTATTTGCTATGCTATATTTACCGTCTGCATTTGTCATGAATCATTTTCATGCATACGAATACAATTACTTTTTTTAAGCTTATTGAGGAAGCATTTAGAGTCATTTTGTCCCTTTAAAAATTTACGTTTACCTGCATGTGCAATTAGCCATTTAAATTTAGCATACACTATAATACATAAAAACACTTAGAGCTAACCTTACGAATTTTTGAGATGGCATATTTTGACATACTCCTTCAAGTACTCATAAACCAGCACATTTTACTCATTCTAATAAGTTTTTGTTCTGTTAAGTAAAAGCTTAAAGCGTCAAAACAGTTTTTAAATGTGTCGTGAATCAAATCCACCCCTCAGATTACCATCTCCCCATCTATCATTAAATATTTCTTGACGTGTAGGCGGATTTAAAGGATCATGAGACATAATTGCAAATCACTATATTTATTGATTCTTATTAATCACAGAAGAATTTAAACACACAATTCAAATTTAAGAGAAACAAAATAAAGTGGAGTACAAAAGGGGGAATTACTACTAGCGGAACAACAGAATCGCACAATCACAGCTAAGCCACGTACGAGTATTCACAATATTTTAAATCACTGACCTTATCTTTTATTATCGGCTGTTCCGTCGTGATGATATCATCCTTGTTGATTGGATAGGAGAATGGCGAAGGATCCACACTCTGTAAAACGAATTTTTACCAATTTCAATCTACTTCTCCCGGCGTTGTTCCACACGTAACTTCTATCTACTAATCTCAACAACCGTGTGTTGACCTACCGATCTTCAATTCATTTAGCTTCACCCTTCTATCTCTTCACTTTACTTAACCTTCTAACTCGCGAAACCCGAACTTATATAAACTTATATTCATTTGCATAAATCACGCTTTGCTCCCGGTGGAGATTGGTTGAAATAAATAAAATACTTTTAAGAAAATAGAGAAGGTTAGTGTAAGACCGTATAGCTCCGTCACAAATTGAAATATTGTATTTTTAAAAACATTCTTAAGTATTAATACAATACTTACAACTAATTAAATTTCTTTTTGTTTCCCACAAGATAATTTTTGAAAAACGTGCAGTAGACCCTATCGTGTTTTGTATAAAATTAAGTCCAAAGAATGCCCGTATTCTGAAAACTTCAAACTTTAAATTGAAATCTTATTTAAAGATTTTTTAAGCAAAATAAATAAAACAATTCAAAAGTATTACTTTTTCAGTTAATAATTTTACATATTAAAATCTACTGATCCCATCCACGAAAATTGCGATATTCAGAATGCAGATCTACAAGTACAATACACATTAAAATAGCATAGTTCTGAAACCTAAACTTTTTAAAAATATTGAGGTGTGATGGCTTTCCTCTTACATACATCAGTGTTTAAGAATTAGAATGAAGATGAGGCATAATCAAAACAAATATAATTTCTTAATAATTTAATAAATCTGCACAATCCATGCTAGGAAATGCACCTATAACTAAGCATTGGAGCAAAAGCGAGGTAGGCGAGATATTTAATATTTAATTATGAATAAAATCACTTTTGTAAGGTTTTGATAATATACTTTCTAAATAATCGCAATTTTGTTCTCAACTGTTCGACTTTTTGCCGATAGTAGTTTAATTCAAATCTATCTTATTGACTAAATCGTCAATTATCAATCTTAAATATTAAGTAATAAATCGACGAGTCCCTCTCGATTTACTTTCATCTACTTTACGTTGTAATCTATAACTTCTATCATCTAACTCATAACCGCTCTCTCTTTCGAACATAAGAGTTAAGCCTTTATTTACATAAACCGCATCTTCTTCTTCTTCGAGAAAGAAAGTTTTCAATCGAACAATATTTAAAGAAATAGATTTTCTCCAAGAGGATTAGTAGAAGGCTTAGTGAACAGACCCGTTACAGAGGGAATGTATGAAAATAGAAACTGTAAAAATAAAGTTATTTTTTTTTCATTTAGTAATAATTTTTAAGCTATAAATGTGTACCCATTTCATATGTTGGACTTTTTTTTCGATAAAGTGTTCATGCCTGTTTTTTCCCTCTTTCTCGAAACCTTACGTGTTTCTATGTGGAAAACGTAGACCTAATTTCTGCTCCTTTTATTCACACTCTGTCAGCGCAAAAAGCACCATTGAGAAAAAAAATACTCAGATCTAAAAGTTATCCATAAGAAAATGCTTATTAGTTACGTTTAATGCTTCAGAACTATACATATTTCACTTTTGATGTTAAATCTAATGAATATATTTTAATACCTATGTATCTAAAACTTATTTGAGTGTATTAATAGCAGTACAAGAAACTCTACAAAATTGAAAAAAACAAATGTATTAATATATTTAAAAAAAAATAAAGAGGTTAATTAAAATAAATTTTAGAAAATTAGAAACTATTGATTATTTAAAAAAACAAACAATAAAAAGCATCTTTTTGACCTAGTCGGAAACCTTAAAAATTATTTTCTATCTGAAAGAAATTAACTCTTCAGACGTACATCTCATGATAGTTCTTCGCCAAAATGATTTTATACTGCTACTAATCGGTCATTTGGCATCTCTAATCATTTTTAAAATTTAAGAACAACAAACTTACTTCAAAAGCAACCTTAATCATGCATGTACTTCCCATAAAACAATACTCGAAAGCCTTCAAACGTGAACTCGTTTTATAAACACTGGATTTGCTTACTCATTAAATAAAAAATTCATAAAACGGTAATTTGCTTAGTAGAGAGGAAATCGCTATCAAAGATTTAAAAATAGATTTAATCTTAAAGTAATTTAGAGAGAACGGAACACAATTCTACCATAATGATTTCAAGAAGTACTTTGAGTTACTATATCTAGCATTACATTTTCATTAAGATAATGGAAAGAATTTTGTCACGTATATCTTCTTTTCAGCAATGGTTTTTTAAGATATAAAAAGGCATTCCTCCCTATTCCTAGCCCCCTCCCATACCAATATGATTTTTTTGATGAAGACACGTGCTATGTATTCTGACTTTTTGAGTTCTTAGATACTTTATTTATTTTTAAAATGGGTGAAAGGAAATTTTCTAGGTTAATATCCGAGCGTGAGTTTTGTAGCACGTGATGCGTTTTACTATGCAAATGAGTTTTTGTTTTAAATGTTTGTACCTTAATTATAATGATTTCTTAAAAAAAGAATGCATAGTAAAAAAGTTATTCATAATTTCCTCTTGGGTGTTTTAGTTCTATAATAATAATAATAATAACAATAATAAACTAAGGTGAATACAGCGAAAAAAAATTTCGAAAGGAATACAGAAAAACAATTCTAGTTTGATTTACATGTTTTACAAGAGTTTTATACGAGATAAACCTTGGTTACATGACAACATTAACTTGGATACGGTAGTCCAGTACCTACTACACTTACTCAACTTGAGGCCATGGCAGCCTAATGTTTATGGTCACGAACTTCTGACCGGCGTATCAAGTTCCAAGTCTTGGTTCTACTATAGACAAGCAGTGCAGAGGGGCTAATACGCGTTAAATCTGTCTGGGCACAAATCCCTCCCTTGGCGTGGAGAGGGAGGTACCAGCTCAGGTGTCATCCTATTTACTTGTTAAAAGTTCAAAATCACGAGGTCTGTCACCAATAGCACTCTTGTTACTTTATATTGCGAAATTAACACAACAATCCCAATTTGCTCGACAAGGTAGCACCAATGTTATTGACAGCCTGTGTTAACCTTTCCTTAAATTCCTGTAACTCAGAAATAAATCATTCAATTTTTATGAAATTTTAATCATTTTCTATTCTGTACATAATCTTTCTACCCACCAGTTTTTATCTCTATCGGATAATTCGTTCTTGGTGTGCGCCGTTTTCTTTATTATAGAATGTATTTGGGAGCAACAAAGTTTGTGGAAAAATTTAAGTTCCTTGTAATCCGAATTTTTTTCCCTTGTACATAAGATCGAGTTTTAGGACTCCATTTGCCTCGTGGTGTCGTTTGCGAACTGCATGAAACAATAACATACGCTTTCAATAACGTGGACAGTACTGCCATATTAAGTAAAGTTTAGCAGGAACTGAACTATATCGCATGAATATATGCTGTGTATCCAAAGTATATAGAGCCCCTTTTAAATATGTAAATTAAACTAAAAGTTGAATTGTTTTTGTTGAATCGTTATTTTTTTTACTGTAGAGCTTCGAATCTCCGGAGAAACGTATGAATAACCTTGTACTTTAGCTCTGAACCTATTAATAATAAAAATAATTACCTCTTAAAATTAAATAATTGTATTTTATAGAAATGCGATAACGCTATCGGTATCTTAAATGAGGAATTTGATTACTATTTGAGAAATACATTTGAAATCGCTAACATTGGAAAAATAATGTTAATTCGAACGTCTTCTGTTGAAATGATATATTACTGGCTTGTATTCTACAATAAATAATTCTTGTTTTTTTGGCATTATTTTGTTTTATTATATCCCAGGACCAAGTTTTGATTTATGAAAATTTAATGCATAGGTCTGCGATAAATTTGAATTTTATACCATTCGAAAACTACTAAAAATGCCATCAGTCATTTTTTTTTATTTGTCTCCTAATATGAGTTGTATCCAGGATAATTTTATTTCTACCAAACTAATGATTTCACATTTATTCGAAAAAAGTATGGCAGGAAAGCTTGACATATTTTTATTAGTTTCAATTTTAAGCAAAGAAATATATGAAAATACGTGAATAATGCAAATTCCTGAAATAGACGAAACTATCATAAAATTTAATGTGTTTAAGTCCTAAATTATTTTAATAATTTGCTTGGTAAAAATATTAAACGTTTGTTCGTTCTTTGACATTAAAAAAAGTAATCTTTATAATTACTCATTCAATATTTTAACATTCAGATATCATCTTTCTTGGTTAGGTTCTCATACATAGCGTATCTCAATAAGAGTAAGGTGAATATAATATTTGTATAAGTCTATAAGTCTGAATATCCTCATGCTGGGCCAATGTTCAAGTAGAGAGTGACTAATGTTCAAGTGGCAACAAAAATGTGGCTGCATTCGAAACAATAAGAACGTTTTTGTCTTGAGCTTCTTGAAATAATTACGACACCCAAATTCCTCATCCATTTATCATCGAACATAATTCAAAATTATGAGGTCCATCTCCAGGTGTCCCTAACTCCAACGTGGTTTTACAGTTCGACTTTGAAAAATGTTCATTTTTTCATCTAGTGATCGTTAAAATTTAAAAGTGTTTCCTGTCCTAAAATCTCAAATTGAGCAACTTTAGCTCGAATGCATAGCTTGCATAGTTTACTACATAGAAATCTTGTGAAACTCTCCAATCCACTATTTTAGGGATTGCTATATTTGGTAAACACGAATGTCGTAGTATCGGGTCGAAAGTTATAAATTCTTCTGCGTTTTACTCCTTCATTCATTTCTCTTTGTTTATTTTACCATCATTATTGAGATTATTCAAATCACACAGCTACGTGTTTTCTTAATTCTTAAATTAATGGGCTTATTAAGCTACGAGGGACATTTCGAAATTAAATATCACCAAAATAAACCATGATATCATACATTACACATCTTGCAATATTTTTCAAAAAAGTCACCACTTGTATTGAGATATTTGTTGTAACCTACAATCTGCTTGAAGAGAAACACTTTGATAAAACCCAATGCCCTGTAATGCAAGGAATTGTCCAGGAGTCTGCCCAAAATTGGAATTTTTTGGAAGTTATGTCCCGAGAATGGGACTTTTAATTCAAGGGTATGAAGGTCGTATAGAATAATTTTGATTTCATCCGTGGATGCGGAGGGATGTCTACTTTTACTTTCATCTCGACTCCGCTTTCTTTCTCTAAACTTGCAACACCGGCGATCAACCTTTTTCCAATGCATGACTTCACTCTACGTGGTCTATAGGTTTCAAGGTGTACGGAAACTAGACAGAAACATTAGTTCTACGTACCCATTCATACCGGATGATTTCGCGTCCTTCCATTGGTGTTAATGCTGTCAATACACATCTGCTTGCCATCATGACTTGTACTCGAATAAAGTCGAACACGCCAGTCTGTTTCTGTTCTTTCTCCTTCAGTGACCTGCGAATGCGTCACTTCGATGTTGAATCAGCAAAAATGTGGTTTCTTATGGCATTTTTTTTTAAACTGGGTGTATCATTTTTTTTAATGGCGAAACTTACTTTCTAAACTACTCTCGTACTTAGGAAACATAGTTTTTACTCCAATAAAATCAACACATAGTAAAATCTCGAAAGCTTTATGCATTTAATTTCGCCTTTATTTATTATCAACGTTCCTATTCATATGTAAAACTTTATCTTATTCCATTCAAACATTATAAAATAAATTACAGTTTTATTGTAGCTTGCATATAAATACTCTCTATTTTACATATTTATTACATTTTAAATTTGCATGTGTATAATAAGATTTTATCATTTGTTCTATTTTCCTGGAAAATAACCAACAGCTATGCTTATATATATATTGTTAGCAAACAAATCCAATAATCAGTCCTGTTTTTCTCGCATCGAATCCGTTACAATCACTCATAAAGAACTTCTCTATTTCCGTGGCCAAAATTTGCATCTGAAAGTCAGCTATTCCTCATTCCCTAGACACATCGAAGCAACAGCAAAAGAATAATAATAGTCTCTTCCCCCGAAGCCAGGGTCTTTACATCGATCACACTCAACACTTCCGTCAAATCCTTCATTCCCTCCCACATATCCCCTTATCAACACCTTATTCCGATATATATTTTTATTCTCATGCCCACTTCTCTTTCATCCCTTCGTTTAAGATGGAAAAAGGTTTACCTATGATCGATATCACGAAGTTAGAATTCTTAGATTTAGAACGGGATTAGAATTGCAATTTATTCCAAAAATTGGGTGTCTAGATGGCGGAAATCCGTCAATTTACCCCTTTTTTCCCTTTCTCTTTTTCGAAAATATCTTTCTGAGGATAGTCTTGAAGCTCAAGAATTACAAATATAGGACTGCACAAGAGAGATATATTGAGGTATGTGGGTGGAAAATTTAGTATGCATAGGAGAAATGTTCAGTTTAATAGTAAATCTTTGAAAGAGACTGTGTGAGGTAATAGACACAAAAGTAACTTAGTCCTTCTTCGGTGTTAATTAAGTTTATTTTTACTGAATATTTGATGAGAATCAAATTATAAGACGTGTGGCATTAAACTAGTTTGCATGTAATCTAAAAATATAGCTTCATTTCAACCTCTTTATTTCCTAGCTTTATATCAACATTTTTTAGAGCATCATTTTAAATATACGACATGTAAGCGGGCAAACTTTAGTGCTTAAATATCTTCATCAATCATTCAAATTTAGTTCTTATATTTACAAACTCAAACGATTATTTTAATGGGAAAAAGAAAAACTTTTGTAACCCTCTCACTCCGCATCCCGCCATTTCCATGGGCAACTAAGTTGTAGCAAAATTTGCTTAACCCGTGATTTCCGTGGGTATGCATTTTTTCTGACTATTTAGCTGTGCAGCCCAGCTGTTTATGTTTTCATTCATGTTTTTATGTTTATATTTTTATCATCTAATTCTATATTTTTTAAAAAAAACTTTATTACATTTCTTTTGTATACTTTAACTCTAAAATTGTAGATTTAATATGTAGATTTTAAAGGCTTAATAAAACAATACGCAATATTTGAACCTACTGATCAGAAACTTCGCAGTGAGAGAGTTAACGAATAAACCAAACCCTGTATAAGCCGAGAGTAGCCTTTTTATGTTGTTGTAAAAACTGACTCCATTTGTTATCTTTATCACTATCTAAGCTAGTTATAATTTCAATGTCATTTAATTTGTTTCGAAAATAAGAGGGAAGAGATAAATTTGTCTATACAGCATGGGATCGTTGATCTATGTGCCATGTCTTGTGAGAAAATCTCGTGGTATTCACACAACCCAATGAGTGAATTACGAATTGTTCGGAAACTCCGATACAAACACTAATTTCTGTGAATTTCTTTCTTTCAGTATAAAATTCAGTTCAAAACACACCCAACAATTTAAAAATTAATATCGTTTGCCTATGGTTAACGAAAGAATGAAGTTTGTTTAGCACATACGTATATAAGCAGGCCCACTTTATTTCTAATAATAAGAAATCCAAAATTCTTGTCTTATACGCGGAAATATGCGAAAACTGAATTTCTTCAATTTGCTTTTATCGTGATGATAATCCTCCATGAACTCAATGATATGCTTATTTATGTAATAAGATATGCAATTATAAATATAACATGTTTAAATAATTGAAGATATTAAAGTAACACAATTTATGTTTCAAAATTTTAAGAAAATATTTTTACTTAAGCAAATTCAACTGATTACGCTGAATACGTAAACTCTTATAAAATATATCATTTATTGAGTTCTGAGATTAATAAACACAAAATGTTCATCCTTTATTCGTGATAAACACATTATTTTATTCATTCAAATTGAAAAACATACCACTTAACTGTAACCATACAGATAATTCAGGATCAATACCTATTTGCATTTTGTAACATTTAATTCTTCATACTACACAAAAGACATACCCCCTTCTAACTGTTTATTAGCTTCATGCTTTAACGAAAATAATTGCAATGTGCACACCTAGAAAAAATGTTTCTCGTACTCGCGTTACTGGCCCTTAATAGACAGAATCAAAATTTCTTTCTTTCTATAGAATATTGAGAAAAACTTAGTGTTCCACGGAGCAAGCCAATTGACGTAAGAGGGTAAGAGATTAAATTGGTTCTTTCTTCAGTTCTATGAAGAGTTTTGGAGGTACATGCGATTTCTGTAAAGAGTTAATTTGGACAAATTGTTTTATCCCGCTCCATCAGCCCGGAGGCATGTAGAATAAAAACAAGTGAAGAATCTCGGAAGACCAATTTTTTCTCCAGAGAATGGATTTTTTTCCGAATGAAAAAAATAAAACGATTTTTTAGTGGAATGGCTTCAATCCATGAAGCAGGAAACATAATTTTTTTCCCTGATTTTGTAAACTATAAATGTCTTGATATTTTCTTACGGATAAATCAAATATTTATTTTAGAATCAATAAACAAAATTTATTTGAAGTAATAAATGACGTGATTTATGGAAGGAGTTCAAAGTATTGCAGTTCATATCATTTCAGACTGTAAAAGAACAAAATGGTAACTTACCATAAGCGCATATATGTTCCACTTTTCTATTTGAACACGGCGTATGTTTCATCTTTTGAGTTGTGAAAATCTAAAAGGTATAGAATCTATCTAGATATGTTTCAAAAGCACAAATGAAGTATTTATAAGTCTATAAAATGAATTTGGGAAACCCAATTTACTAGAAAAAAAAGTTCTGCAAAAAATGTTTTTCAATGATTTTATAAGGAATAATTTGTTGTTAGGGCATATTTATTTAATTTTAGTGTTAACTATTATTGATGGAAGAGAAAATATATTTGAACAAGCACAGCTATTCTCTCTCTCTCTCTTTATATATATATATATATATATGTGTGTGTGGGGGGGAAACAACAAGGGGCTAAAGCAATTGTCTTTCTACTAATTTATTCAAAACTTAACAATAATTAATTCAAGACAAGTAGCTAATTCATAACATAGATTTCCTTGATGTATCGACGACGGGAACGCCTACTCGCGAACTTCAGTCTCTTTCTCTCTTTTATCACAGTTCACAACGGTAATACACGTAGATTTAGGTGAAGCATGGGTGATCTTTTCGTCACACCACTTCTAATCTCGGATTGGAGCTGGTCCCTACTCGGCCAGTCGGTTCCCGGTTGCTTTTCTTAGCAGCACCGTTGGCTCTCTCTGACCTTCGCGTCGAGATCGCTCGCTCCTCTCTCTCTGGTTAGTTAGCTCGCGTCGCCAGCGCCCCCTAGAGTGCCGTCTATGTGGAAATTCCCATATATATATATATATAAAGAACAAAATAACAATATAACAAAAATATACAAAAAATAGTTATATACCTAAGATAACTATAGTCATGATATAATAGATTTAGCCACATAAATACTAGAGCAAACTCCTGGCCTTAGGAACCAGGATTGCGGGTTTAAACAATGTTTTTCGGCCAGCCAACCTTCACCTGAATTTAACAATTCTCTGGGCCATAGGGAAGGCCAGAAATTTCTAGAGAAGTTTAACTATTATTATAAATAAAACCATAATCTATTAATGTAGAACGAGAATTTTACAGCCTGTAATAATTACTAAAATATTTTTAAATCAAAGTTAAAACTATTAGATAAAGACTTACCACGGGAGTACTACAACACAGATTCTCGGGCTATGGACAATAACAGTAATGCATAAAATTAAAAAGTTTTGATATAAAGTAACATTAATACTATATATATTATATACACATTTAAAAACTCTATAATATGTTTTAAAATTTATAGAAAATAAAAGTACTACCCAGACATATACAATTAATTTTTAATAAAATATAATATTATTAATTTACTTAGCTAGAGGTGCCATCTATCGATAAACTGTACAACTAATAACTTTTTTTATTTAACTGTTATGTAACTTTTTATAAATTTAGGAGGGTATCCGTGTTCCAACAATGTTTAACAAAGCTATCAAGATTTAAATATATATTAAATTTATCACTAACTAATACGTTATTACGATAAATATAATTGGAAATAATATTTCTATATATTGATATAAATAGGTTGGAATTCCAGTAAGGCACTTTAAAAATGTTAAAATTAAAATCATCTCTTTTATCATAAATATTGCTATGTAATTTATAGTCCTTAATACACAATGATGCATCCAAGTAATTAGTTTTAACTGGATTACTATTAATTTTAATTATCCTTAAATAATTCGGATTGAAAGTAATATTTGGATTAAAATTATTATTTTTACCAAAATCAATTAGGTCATCTATGTATCTAAATATGTAATAATCATTATTAATATTATAATTATTTTCGTAGAAGTGTAAATATAAATTAGCCAAATTATTGCTAGCAGTGCCATCTTGAGGCAAACCTTTGGTTTGTTTGTACAGAGAACCATTAAAATTAATGTAGTTTTCTTTTAAGACTAAATCTATTAGAATTCAAAATTTTTGTAAACTATTATTGATTATAATTATATGAATATCTAAATTTACCTTAATTATATCATTGATATTAATGGAATTAAAAAGATCTTCAAAGTCATAACTATCAACTGAATAAATATTTTTATTTTTAAGAAAATCTATAATATCTTTACTATTTTTAATTATAGATTTATTACATTGCTTATTGATGAATTATTGTATAATATTATGCAGCATTTTACTTGCAGCAGTGATATAAGTTTTAAAACCATTTGTTACTGTTCTAAATTTAACAGGATTTTCATGAAATTTAAGTGTTAAAAATATATATGGAAACTTAATCGTATGAATGGAAACACCCAATTTTCTATATATAGCAGTAATTCGATTAGTAATTTCTTTATCTGACAAGTCCAATCTTTTAAAAGATTCCTTGTTTAAAAAGTGTTCATTAATCATATTATTATAAAAATATTTACAAATTATAGCATAATTACCAGGCACTTTATAAATGTAAACAATGATAAAATTCTTTTTAAATCATAAATCTTCTGTTTTACATCTTTATAAGTAAGTTCTGATTTAGAATGATAGTTAAATTTCATCAGGTCTTTTAAAATATTGTACTTAAATTCATCAAATGCCTCTAAAGGCAAACCATATTTTACTGTAGATTTAGTAATAAAACTATTTATATCATTGTTAATTTGTTTTTAGCAGTATTATTGTTGTTAGAAATTGTTAATCTAAAACTAGTGCCTTTACTCATGATATCTTTTAAAATTGTGTTCTTGATTATATTTAAATTGCCTGTGACTACATGTTTATGATAGCTATCAATAAATTCATGATAGTATTCCTCAACAATTTGATGAAATTCATCAACAATTTGAGTTGTGTGTGGCCGCTTAAATCGTCCATAAAAATGTAGTCCGGTTTCATAGCCCCCAGGAAAACCCCACATAGGCTTCCAGGATCTCATTCCTACAGCACTATGAGTTTATAATACCTGAAACAGAAACGTAGAGTGGTGTGTGACTGCCCAACATTATGCCACAACACGGAAGGATTTCCTTGCCTCCAAATCTGTTGATTTTTGTTATGTAGGAGGGATGAAAGCGAGCTCTGTTTTCTCTCCAGGTGAAGACTCGATAAAAATAACTTTTTTTGGTACATTTCAACTAATCACTAAAAGGAACGCGTGCCCATTCTTGTGTCCACAACTAATATTTTAACCTACACAATATGCGGTCTTAAGTGTTAGGGGCAGTCAAAGGGTTGCACCAGACTGGACGTCGGGTGTAAAGGTTAGTCTCTGCAAAACGGCTGTAGACTCTTTACCTCGAAAAATGTATATTTCTTCCAAACACAAACAGCCAGATCATGAACAAGCTGAAGCCGTTTTCCGCCTATGTCGTTGCACACTTAATGCCAAGTAGTGATATTGTGCAGATGTTGATGCTCTGTAGTGATCTTGGTCAACATTCCTATGGCACTTTTGACCTCCTGACTGACAGTGCGACTTGTTTGGAATTGATTCCATAACTGGGAGATCACTTTTTTTTCCAAGCCACTCGTAACTATCAAATTAGCTCCGTTTAAGACTGTCCATTATCACGCCGGCCAACAGTTCTCCATCTCAAAAATCATCTAAACGATTATTGTGAAAAAATATTCTGACATTCATTCTATAAAAAAACATTTATTCAGAAAAATACTATTTTTTTGTGTGTGGTTTTAATGCAATATTCAAGGAGGCAAATTCCCACGTGGTTGAATAGTCTCAGTCCAGTAATACTGCTAAACCTAACGCTAAACGACGTCTTTACCTAAAACAGAGGGTTGATACTGTACTGCCTGTTCTTCAAAATGTATAATATATATACAAACTCTATCAGTTTTACTAGAGACATATTAAAATTATGATGGTAAACATATTTGTGACCTCAATTTAGGACATGAATATAGTTAACATACATTTATAAATACAAATTATTATGATTTCAAAAACGTTACAAATAGTACTGAAATCACAATGTTGCATGGAATAGAAGAAATCCATATATTCTAGAAAGAATCTTCTAAGAACTTCCGAAATCATCTAATCAAAAAATGATCCTAGACTCTCCTAGATTTGTCCAGGGCAAACTTACGGAACTCTTAGAATATTATAAGGTGCTTTCGGGGAACCTCATTTTCCATACTTAGAATATATCTCAAAAATATTTAAAATAAATCAACATATATAGGTATTGTATGAAACGATACTTATTGTATTTTTTATATTGAAAGTATTGTATTTTTTATTAAAAAAATTCATGTAATGTAAATACAAAATTTACCCATTAATAATATTAATAATATTAATTAAGGATTCAATCGGTCTCTACCCAAAAATTATATTTAGAAAATGGGAGAAGTGCTGGTATTCTTTTACATAAACTGTCGAAATGTAGGTCTATTGCAATTGTCGACATTCGTATTTATTATTTTTTTATATTTTGCTGATGTTGACCCTCATGCTAAGAAATATTTTCCGTTTAAATACATTTTTCATTATTCTTTATACATTACATATCATTATCAAAATGCTTATATCTAAGTGAGAAATCCTGTGTGTGTATTTTGCATGAGAAATGACAACGTAAAATTTAGAAGCTGCTTTTCCTTAAATGTAGATTTTAACGTCGAATATGTCCATGAGTCGATAAGTTGTTCCCTCTCCTTTATTAAAGATATTTTTCCCACAACTGAAAAAGAAGCATTTTCCATTATAAAACGAATTAGTTGCGCAAAAAACATTGTAATCTATATATATAAAGGAGCAAAGCGACTCACTCACTGACTGACTGACTAATCACGAAATCTCTGGAACTATTCAACCTACAGACTTGAAATTTGGTAGACATGTTCCTTTGATAGAGTAGACATCAGCTAAGAAAGGATTTTCCGAAATTCGAAACGCAAGGGGCGTAACGGGGGGTTAAGGGCTTTAATAATAATTGTTTCCATGTTTAAACTACTTGATGTACAATCTTGAAATTGGGTAAGCGGATTCCTTTCAGAGAGTAGAGATCCGCTACAAAATGAGTTTGCTGAAAATCGACCCCAAGTGGCGTTGCAGGGGCTTAGGGGGCGTTATAGATAATTATTTCCATTTTTAAACTATTTGACGCACTATCTTTAAATTTGATATATAGATTCTTTTCGTAGAATAATGATCGGTTACGAAACGGGTTTTGTGAAAACAGACTTCTAAGTGGCGTTGCGGGGGATTAAGGGGCGTAACAGGTAAATATATCCGTTTTTAAACTACTTCACCTACCTGCTTGAAAATTGGTAGGTAAGTTTCTTTCCTGGAGTAAATATCCGCTACAAAATGGGTTTTGGGAAATTGACCCCCAAGGGGTGTTGCGGGGGCGGGGGGTTTAAGGGGCGTTATAAATTCCTATTTTTAAGTTATTAGACGTACAGTCTTGAAACTTAGTAAGCAGATTCCTCTCATAGGGTAGAGATACGCTAAAAATGGGTTTCGTGAAAATTGCCCCCAAGTGGCGTTGAGGGGCGTTATAGATAATTATTTCCATTTTTAAACTATTAGACGCACAGTCTTTATATTTGATAAAGAGATTTATTTCATAGAGTAGAGATCAGCTATAAGAAGGTTTTGTGAAAACAGACCTCTAAGTGGCGTTGCAGGGGAATAAGTGGCGTAAGAGATAAATATTTTCGTTTTTAAACTATTTGACCTACCTGCTTGAAAATTGGTAGGAATGTTTCTTTCATGGAGTAAATATCCGCTACAAAACGGGTTTGGAGAAAATTGACCCCCAAGGGGTGTTGCAGGGGCGTTAAGGGCAGATATAAATAATTATTTTTTTTAAACTATTCGACTCACAGTCTTGAAATTTGGTTAGCAGATTCCTCTCATAGGATAGAAATACACTGCAAAATGTGTTTTGTGAAAATCGACCCCTAGGTGGTGTTGCGGGGGTTCAAGGAGCGTTATTGATAATTTTTTTGCATTTTTAATTAATTGGACGCACAGTCTTCAAATTTTGATAAGCAGATTCCTTTCATAGAGTGCAATTCCCCTACAAAATGGGTTTTGTGAAAACAGACCCAGAAGTGGCGTTGCGGGGGCTCAAGTGGCGTTATAGACAATTATCCCCATTTTTAAACTGTTATACGTACAGTCTTGAAATTTGATAAGCAGATTCCTTTCGTAAAGTAGAGAACCGCTACAAAATGGGTTTCGCGAATATCAACTACTAAGTTTAATTTCGGGAGATTAAGAGGCGTAATCGATAAATATTTTCATTTTTAAACTACTTGATCATCCTGCTTGAAAATTGGTAGGCATGTTCCTTTCATGAAATAGAGTTCCTCTAACAAAGAGTAAAATGAAAATTGAGAAGAGTTACAGAAAAAAATTCCTGTTTTTAATTGTTAGACCCATATACTTGAAATTTTTTAAGCATGTTTTTTTTTGTTGAATAGGGATCCACTAAGAATAAATTTTAAGCAAATCAAGAGTTCTGGGGGGTTGCAGGGGGTTACTGGGACGTATTGACAAAAAAAATTACTTTTTTCGAGCTATAAGGAGTATAATAATGAAATTTGGTTTGCATTTTTCTTTTGTTGAATTGAAATCCGCTAAGAGCGGTTATTTTGGAAAACGGCTCTCAACGGGATTACGGGGATATTTATAGTAAAACTTTTGCTTTTTTCTGTTAGATTTAGACTTGAAATTTGGCTTGCATGTTCAATTTACGGAGTAGAGATCCACCGAAAATTGGTTTTGCGGGAATCCACTTAGTTTTTGAGTTACGAAAGAGCAAACATCATTCTATGCTTCAATTTTAGAGATTTTTAGAAAATACAAATTAGATGAGTTCTGCTCTTTTTTTTTATCAACAGGTGACAGTTACAGGTATAAGTATATTTTTCAATTCAATCGAATTCTTAATGCTAGGACTTAGATATCAATAATTTATACATATATATAAGCAGTAAAAATTTATAAAATATCATGAAATACCCAGCCAAGCGGGCAGGTAACAGCTAGTAAAGAATATAAAATTATTTCTTGGATCCGGGGATAGTAATCAATAGAATATGTACAACCTAATAGGTAGATTATATAAAACACATTTTAATATTGTGTCATTATATTATAAAAAAAGTTAAAAATTATTACAAAATATAGTTAGTATGTATAAATAAATTTTTCAGTTTTTATGATTGAGATTAGCTTTAGATAATTCTGGTTATGCATTCTTCAAAGAAAATGTGAATCCATTTTGTACATACATTTATAATTTTCTTACTATGACTCATGGATCCCCTGGGTATGCTTTGAGAATCCCCAAGATTCCTTGGAACACAGTTTGATGACTACTTGTCACAAGAGTCTAAGGAAATCGCCAAACCTGAAGACTTGGCGACATTCAGCAATCAGATTTGTTGCCAAAATCACTCCTTATCACTTAGCAGTATTCAAAGAATATATATTATCTACTTAAGTTCAAGCTATTTTGTTCAACCATAATACCAGCTATTTCATCGTGAAAGGGAAAAATCTCAAATTTTTTGCACCTTCATTTCTACTATATTTCGCCAAGCTGTTGTCTTGTGTACGCGCCGCGCGTGCGTTTCATTCTCTCTCTCGCTTTACTTATTTTTATTAGAAATTTTTAGTGGATTCTTACTACATTAAAACTTATTGGATTTTGAAATTAACTGCATTAGAATTGTAAATACTTTGGTTCATAATTATAAGCATTTTTTCCCTTCCTTAAATCTAATTGTGAACTGAAAATAGATTGCTTTAAGTGCTGCAATATCCTTTACTGGAAGCTTTTGCCAGAGAATAGGATTTGTAATAGTATATAATATTGAAGTTCTATAAGTATAATTCCGGTTGTAAAAACAAAATATCTAAACTCATTAAGAATGCGTAAGCACATTTTACCCCCTCACTAGCCTCATTGCAATAATTATATCCTATTAATATATATCAGCAGCAGCATTTTTATAATTTTATTCATGACCTCTCAAACAAGATCATATGATTCTATGAATATATTTTTAAAATATATATATATATATATATTAGACACTGAGATATAATTTCCTAATCTATTACTAAGATTGCGATAAATGATATTGTAGAAAACAATAATATATTCAAAAATTCCAACGAAATATCTTGTAATCATGCGTTAAAAATTAATATTATTATATATAGTGTATATATATATATATATAGAGAGAGAGAGAGGTGGGTCATATATATATATATATATATATGTGTGTGTGTGCGTGCGTGATTACTTGTACAATTATCTTTACACTGATTGGATTTTTTTTTATATTTGCTTTTTTTATGAATCCAGTAATCTCGAAATAGGGTAACTAAGATACAGGAATTTTATCTCAAGATAAACAAAACGTAACCTGTTCACTTCTGTCGTGTTGTAGGCCATAACTAATGAAAAATATTTATGATTATATTTTTGTCCATAAAATTTTAGTAATTAAATAATAATTTTGTTCGAAATTGGTATCGTATTTTGAACACAATCTATAATGTATACAATCCATGCAAATCTTGGATTACAGTCAGTTACACCATAGTTTATCGTCTCACTTCTCTCTCTCTCTCTCTCTCTCTCAATTGTGGGTATTGATAGGCAAGTGGGTTAATAGATCAACAATCCAGTGATGATAGGTCGCAGATTAAAATCTCGCTTCAACTGTATATATATAAATACAGATATGGATGAAATAATATAATTATTAATCGTAAATTCAACTGAGATTCACTGCCTCTTAGGAATTCAAAGTTTCAAGGTATATTAAATATAATGCTTGATCTAAATATAAAATGCATATATGGCCTGTATTTTGTAAAGGAAATCAAATATTTTTGCATTTGATTCACCTTCAAACGGAAATAATCCAAGAAAATTGTAATATTTTAAGCCAAAATTATTTAACTAAAACCCTAATAGTTATTTATGAGCTTTCCTCATACACATGATATCATTAAACTAACTCAACTCAACATAGTTTAATGCTGATTTTTGATTGAAATATAAATTCACTTAAAAAAGAGATGCTTATGTAAAAAAATATATGTATATTTTAAAATAACTTACATGTAACCTAACCTCGATCCTATGGCAGCGATGAATGAATTCTTATGGCTACTGTCTACTTAATCTTTCAATATTTTTTTTCGTTTTTCTAGTTTTGACAATCCTATCGGTACCTTACTTATCATTATTCAAATTAGTCAAATATCTATCAGTTTTTTGACAAGTACAAAAAAGCTATGATTTATTGTAGGACTTTAGTCTCTTTTTTAAAGATTTTTCTTTTCTACTCACTGACAAATTTTATCTTCTGATGTAGTGATTTACGAGACAGAAAATCAATGGATTCTATTAACCAGTATATGGTGCTTTTTTGTCATGTTAAATGTCTATTCATAACGTCAAGTTATTGAAAACTTAAGTGAGAGTAATGTATTTTTTCAGGTGTCATATTTATAGACTTTTTTTTTAAATCACGGATGGTTGTATTCAATGATAAGGTTCATTATTTTAAAATATTTATTGGTATAAAATATTTAGAATGAGTGAGTTACAGTAAATACTTTAATATTATTCAATGAAACACTATGTTTTTATCCCTGATAGAATTTTAAAAATAAATGTGTGAACAACGAGAAGAAAAGCAAAAATAGCTAAAATAGCGTTTCTTCATGAAGCCAATATTCATACAGAAGTTTCTCAAATGTAGCTAATCATCTTTCAAGTATAGGGAAATTTCATGCACTTACTAACAAGCATGTTCATTCAAAGGAAATAATATTTTTTCCCAGAATTCACTCGAAAATAGAGTACATTTCTTCCAATAGGAAACAAATAAAATATGCGCATAAATGCATAATATCACAAATTCTAAAACCATAGCAATATTGAATACAACAAATCAAATTCGTATTCAGTTTCGCATAAGGCAAATGAAACGCAGGTAACTGTCAAATGTTTAGCTTTAATGTATCTTTCCCTCCTCCATTATCCTTATATTGGCTGGAACGAATCTTCTAAACGCTTTTTAATGCTTCTTGTCAAATAATAGTTCTAGACTATTCAGAATCTTTTTAATACTTTCTGGTTTTTTTTCGCCTAATTTGGCAACATCGCATTATTTGGTGAATAAATTTGTATTCAAGGTCATTTCTATTCATGTAAGGTTATTGAAGAGTAATTTCTCTTGACCTACAAAACATCATTCTTGCAACTATATACTTTCATCATAGAAAGGCATTAATTTTGAAATATCTTCTTCAACACCACAGCAGCATCTTACAGGTCTCGGCTGCTTCAACCACGGGCTCCTTCTAGCGTCCTCTACATTTCTAACGACTCCTCTCCAGTTTATAATTTTAAAAGTATTTATAGGTCTTTTTCAATGGAATCTAACCATCCTGATGATGGTCTTTCTTTAGCTCGGGTTCCCTCAGGTATTTACAGTTCATGATCTTAATTTTGAAATATCAGTAACAATATAAAAAAATGGCTTGCATAATACGATCAATTTTAGAATTTTTTACAGGCTTTATACTTCCCATAAATTATATTGTATGTAATGATGAATGATACAAAATTCAATAATTTAAATGACATTTATGGCTATAGTCTGTTACATGAATCATAGAAAGATCAATAAAGGCTTAATATTTGATAAAATAGTAATAACGTATAAATTTTTGTAAATAATTAATTATTTCGAACTTTAATATTTAATTTTGAAACATATTTTAGAAGATTTGTTTCCTGAATAAGAATCTTGAGCTACATATGTAATTATTATTTCTCTCATTATTTATCATTTAAAAAGAAACACTGGATTGCATTCATTAACACGATATTTCTCTTTTTGAATTACCAGTACAGGTATAAAAGACTTACCTATTTTGTTATATTCAACAAACTCCATTGAGAAAACTATATAAAAAATATGAATAAATAAAACCACTACTTATTGTATCCTTACCAAAAAAATAAAATAAACAATAAAGTTATATTTAGAGCTGTGGTGATACACATACTGAGAAGGTATAGATAATCAAAGAAAACTACGAATAAATATATTTCTCTTGAGGCAGATTGGATTATTTACGAGAAAAGATATATGCTTATTTATGTTTTATGATTATATTTATGAAGCGGATCATGCTTTATGTCCAGATTATTTATCTTTAGTCTAAGCAAAAATATATGGGTAATGAAAACTACTTATTAATTTAATGGTCCATGAGAACAGATAACAATCACAAATTCCCACCCATAACCAAGAAATCTTGAAGGCGGGGATTAATTATTTATATATAATATATGAAAAAAGAATGAAGATAAGAAAAATATCAAAGCTACACATTAAACACTCTCAATATAATTAAAAGTGTGTCATTTAAGAAAAGATTAGAAATATTTCCCGTAATGATCTTTATTCTAAATTCATATAAAGTATTAATAGCGTATATTTTCTTTAAGTAATAGGTTTCAAAATTGTTATAAGCTCATATACTCAACTTGTAACACTGTAAAAATATAGCAAAAAAATACACTTTTGGAAGTTTTTTACAGAAGGAAATAAATAATTAACTGTGTGTGTGCGTGTGTGTGTGAGATACAACCGAAGCATTAATGTTATTTAATATAAAAAGCCTGCAAGAGAAAAATATTTAGCTGTTTTTATATATATTATACTACGTTACATCAATCTCCATGAAAATTAAATCTATCCACTATTTTTTATTTATTTATAACATGTGATTTTCTTTTGGAATAAAGCTGAATAGAATTATTCTAGAATATAAAAGTTTTACTTCTGTTTTAATGATACACTAGATACATAGAATAAATAAATAATATACCATTTTATTAATATTCGTCTAAGTTTTGTATAAACAATATTAATAATTAAATAGTATTACACAAATGATGCAGTTATATACATTTTATGAGGAAAATTAGTTCTTACACTACTTAGAATATTTCATATTAAAATGCTGGTGTATAAAGGTATTCTTGAAATGTAACATTATATATATATATTGCTGTTTTTATTAACTGGGGAGTGTAAGAAGTTTTTCCTCCACCGACTTTGACTAGTGTTGTGTTGCTGGGTTACCCCGAGTTGTTATGATCGGGAACCCGTAGCCAGTGATCCCAAGCTTTCAGCTCAAAACCTGGTGCCACGTAAGACCTTCTATGCAGACTTTCTTTTGTAAGTCAAGGAATAAATTGTTTGCGTGCCCAGTTTACTTATCAGTCTTATTTCTGTTTTTGAAATAAATATGTATTGTGATGACACTAACACATTTCACGACTCAAACACACACAACATTAAATATTCATTTAAAAAAATCAATTTTGTGTGTAAGCACGTCACCAACTTCAAGTGTTGTAAATTAGAATCCGGGTGGTCTGAGTAGGTGGAGTTTAGTTGACACCCCGCTCAGAACCCACGTGGTCTATATCGATAGGAACTATGTGTAACCGATTCTGTTTCAGTTTAAAAACTTGAACTTAGCTTCAGCATAACGATATGCTGCTGTTTACTCGTAGTTCTTGGCTTCGGCGTATTGGATTGCCACTGTTTACTAGCATTTTTATCTTGATAGTTTCAGTCTAATTGATGTAATACTTTAATTTGTTAAAGATTTTACCAACAAATCCAGGAAAGACATTCTAGGACTCCAGGATATTATCATTACTATTATATGATAACACACACACGCAACCGGTATCCATCATCAAGTCTTCTCAAGTCTGGCGCAAGTTTCTTACAAACCGGTTGAATTCCCATCGGTAAGGAAAGGTTCAAGTAAATTTTCCTTTAAAGATTACTGTGGAGCAAGCCAACACAAAGGGTATGGTGTAATTTAAATTTGTTGGAGCTTAAAGCTTGGGGATGGAGATGGATTTCTAAGCTCAGGTGACGCCCGCGTCAATTGAACGTGGTTCATTGACGAGGTTCACCAAAAACTCTCACGAGGCTTCAAATTTTGGCGTAAATTAAAATCCACCAATCAACTGACAAACATTGTACTATCGGGATGTGCTGGCGTGTAGAGCTAAAATTCTAATAGAGCTACCGGTATGAAATGGACCGTTTTCAAAATAATCGCAAATTTTTGTCCTTTGACAAGAATAATATTCTATGATTTCACAGTCGTAAATAATCTCAAACTGATTTATTTTGCCACATTAATTCTTCTCGAGCAACCAGTGACACCTAAACTGGGAAAATAATCTAGATAAACTTTCAGCACTGACTGTTTTGTCGACAATAACATTACGCTTCTCATCAACAAGACCTGACTCAGCATATTATATAGGTGCGTGGGACCTACCTCAACCAGCGCCCGTAGAACTCGAATCATATATAGACATTGCTACAGTCTTCAAATGTTGAACACGTAGGGAACTTGCACCCTACCTACGCCTATATTTTCATAGAACGAGGCAAAGTGTTAGTCCCTGGCATTACAAGTAGCCTACCAATTATTATATGTGACTGACAACAAATGATTCTTCTTTTTTGTAATGTTTTCGTTATTTTTAATTAAATTCTATGGCACCATACGTAAATAATACCCAAACCTGCTGACATAAATTTTCAGGTATCTTATAATTTGCACATTTTCTATGGGTATTTCCGTTAGAATTTTTCTTCTTCGTAATACAATTTCAACGGTACCACGTTCTTCAAAATCAACTGGAAAGACGTCCATTTGTAAATACCACTGGAAATAATGTATCAAAATCAATATTCATTCATGAAATATGTACTTGCAGAAAGAATTATTTTTTGGGGGAAATGGTACACAGTGATTGGGTTGAAATGTAATTCGATAAAACACCGAAACACTTTCAAAATTTTTAAGAATTGTACTTGAAAAATATTTCTCAGAAGTTAGTAAATAAAAAAAAAACTATGTAAAATTCGAAGAAACTGAAATGATATCAGAGATTAGAAAGAAAAAAAATGCCATAAATGCCATTGTCTAAGTATTAACAAAGGTATTTTTGAAAGAAAAAAAATATGAAAAAAGCAAATTTGTGTTCGCTGTAAATTTATTTCGTTGCTAAATTTTATCCAAAATATTTGAATTTCATTGATAAATATGATTTATGATGATAATATTCCATATAAGTTCGTAGCACTTTTTGAAAATGTGCATTAGATATCTTATACATAGACCTTTAGTTGAAACTAAATATTTCATTTTAAGAATATATACTTTACTAAGAGCTAAAAAATTTATTACTTTATGTGGTTCCAATGTTAAAAGTCAAAGTATGAAATACGTAGTATGATCCAAAAGTTCGGACACAAAATGTAGAAAACTTTTCCCTGAATAGATAACAGCACTGAATCACATCCAATTTCAAAATATCTCCTTGGGTGACTTGATACACTTCTGCCAGCATTTGTATAACTTCTGGAAATGTTTCGCTACCTCCTGTAAAACATCTTGCGAAGCTACTTTCATCTCATCTGTTGATACAAAACGACATCCCTGTAAATATTTTTTATTTAATGGGCACAGCGAAACGTCGCATGGTTCTAATTCTGGTGAATAGGGGGATGTGGAAGCATTTTAATGTGAATTTTAGCAAGAAACTCTTTTTACAATTAGGATTGATGTGTTAGTGTTTTGTCAGAAGAGATATCAGTAGTCACTTTGACAGAACTGCGGCCGCTTACGACGAATGGATTTCCTCAAACGCCATCCTTCAGAAGTATGTAGCTTCAGTGATTTGTGTTAGTGTTTGTCGAAGATCTTTTCGAACACATTCAGACACCAACGCAATATTCCCCTGTTTCGTGAAGTCGAAGGTCGTCCAACGCATTCACTGTCTTCAAGGTATTCTTGACCCTCTTTAAAACCCCGATGCCATTCGTAAACCTTGAATATCTCACTGGTAAACTCACCTTAAACCTTACTTAGCATTTCCAAAGTTTCCATTGGTGTTTTACCTAAGCGAATTTAATGTCCAACGCTATTCAAGAAAAGCCATCTTTCTTACATCGCAGAGCATAGCTAACTACCTTCGGAAGATAACAGTTGCGCGTGCCTTTCGTTCACATGACATGGACTAAACCAACCTGTCCAGGTAAGGGAGGGTTGGGAGAATCCATTTCAAGTGCTTTAACTTTAGGTACTTGTTTTCTTGGTCAGAAATGGCTGCAGTTCTCGAATTTTTCGATCGTACTAGGTATATGTATGTATCGTACATACCTATGTGCATAAAACATATCAAACGTAATTTTTAATAGCATAAATATTAATAAAGGTGTTTTCTTTATATGCGATTTTCTTTGTTAGGAAATGCATTTAATTTTAAATCTATTTTTAAAGTCATAATGGACCACGATAATCGAGGGATAATTTTCATTAATTCGTATCTGGCATTGCTGGCATTCTGTGGCAATCGGTGCCACAGAAAGTTTCCCTAGTAGAAAGAGTAATGCACATGCAATCTATCAAGGATCAAAATTCTAATGTTGGCGTGCTGTGGAGGGGTTTCGTTTTTGCCACTTCAACGCATTGCCAAATTACAAGGTCACTGTGCATTGTGGTATGGTAGCATTTGTGTAGCTTCAATGAAGCTTTTTTTTAAATATAAAAGAAACAATAAAGCTGATCGGTCGTGAATTGAGTATATATGTCTAAAAACTTAAAATATAAGAAATGATATCCATCCCGGGGGTGTCTAGGAAATGTAAAAAGACACAAATGAATAGAATTTCAGCTTCTGTGAATAAAAGAGTTAACCTGATAAAACTCACTTCCTCGGATACAAAAATCGTATTTTTTAGTAGAAAATGTCAGTGACAGCTTTGAGAATACTAGGATTTTAATACAATATTCCGATGCTCAATTTAAGTTTCCATTCGGCTTACAGATCCCTTTTGCACAGTGGGGGTGAAAGAATCTCATCATCGACTGCTTTAAAATGTCAAATTCACTTGCACTTTCTTTGTATTTCCTTTATTGATTCTTTGAAGAAGCAGGAGTTCGCTTCGCAACCTTTCTGCAATTTTTTAATGCAAAGAATAAATAAGAAAAGAGCAATAAAAACTTTCCTCTATGATACATCAGATTTATAGTCAGAAACACGCTAGAAGACAGACTTTTTGTAAGTCTTTATTCTTCGATATGTAAAGAATTGTGTCATTCTTTGTATTATATGTTTATAAATACATAGTTATATATAAAAAGCGACAAACGCACTCGCTATCAAGAACTCTGAAATTATTAGACCTACAGACTTGAAGATCGGCTCACATGTTCTTTTTGTCGAGAAGAGTTTATTCTCTAGGAAGGAGTTAGACGAAAATTGTTTCCTTTCAGAGTGAAGAGTGGCTATAAAAATACATGTTTACTAGCTATTAGACTTATAGAATTGAATTTTTATTTGCTAAGAACTGGTCTTGCGGAAATAAATTCTTAAGGGAGTTAACGAGGTCGTAAAAGGTAACTATATTTCCATTTTAGAAATTTGTATCCTGTACTTTTTAAATCAAGAGGATAGGCCTATAAGAGTGATTTTTTGCAATCGAAGACTTAATACTAAAACTAAAACATCAATAAGCCGGCTGGGTAGCGTGGTTGATTTGTCGCTCTCCTTCAGCATCTAAGGTTACGGGTTCGAGCCCGGCCCATGTCGGTGGATTTTCATGATGCAGAAAATGATCCAAAAACTCATTTCAAAATGAGTTTGTCTTTGTGTTCATTTTTGAGTACGTTTTTCTCCCCTCCATTTTACGATATCTAGAATTGTCGATTACAATAAGTCATTTTTTATCCATCAAATTTCAATCAATTGAAGGCTAGTTAGCTAATATTTATGTGGAGTTTTATTCGACACATTACATACAAAATATTTTACTATATATTACTAAAATAATACTTCTTTACTAAATGAAACTCATGGTACGCGCGAATTATATTTTCAATAAAAGTTTCTTCTTGCATCTGAATCATCGTTTTATTAGCATCTGGAAATAATATCGAATTTCCTTTTTTAATCATCTTATTTTGAAAAAAAAAGATTTTTGTGTAAAAAATTAAATTAGATAATATTTAGAGATTTAATGCGATAGATTTATTTAGATAATAACAACCCCCTTTATTTTTAGGTGACAATTACGATAATAATAAATATTTCAATCGATTCAATTTAACAACAATAACAAAATCTCTTGAGATAATCATATTTTTTCGTTCTTCTAAAAATAAATACTTCCCTCTATTTTTATAGCATCGATTGCCTATTTTGCTGTTTTTCCAAGTTTTGTTCACAATGCCTGGTTCTTCTCCGATTTACGATCAAACATTTTCTAACGTGCCATTCTACTTCTAGCTCTTTTCAGTAACAGGATAGTGAAAAAATCTAAAAATGGCTTCCATTACAACCGGAACCTCAAAGGAGCATATATTTATCAGTTTTCTGACTTTGGTCTCTTGGGCGTGACATCTATAAAGTTTATGTTGAAAGCTTGTGATATACATGCCTTACGTACTGAATTTTGAATGCATATAATACATTAATGTGTGTCCGGACGGAATCGAAATCTAAACACTGTTGGGAAAAACCCGTTTTGTGTTGAAATTAATATTAATATTGCCATGGAAAAGTAATAGATTTTCTTTAAGATTCGGAAGAGATAGAATGTATACGTGAAAAGTTTTAGAAAGTTCCCACACACCATTAAATTATATCTACACTATTAATTGACAATTTTTTTTGTTTATTACATTATAAATCTAATGAGCACGAAGTTTGTAATGCGTCATTAGATAAAGCAGTATTTCAAGAAAAAAAAACTGAATTTTAAATGAATTAAAAAGTTTATATTATAGTTAATACACAATTTAAAAAATAAAAATTCAATAAATAAAATTTAGAAATGGTTAAGAAATTATGTAAGGTTTTCTAAGTTAACCAGAAGTATTAAATTTTATAATATAATAGCTGTTTTAAAAAGGAATAAGACCAGTTTCTCGGAATAACTCAAGTATCTTAACGACGAATCATCAGATATATAGGCGTACAAAATTCAATATTATTTGTAGATTTGAAAATTGATTTCCAAATTTTACATACATACATGGTTATTCACCATGCCCCATCCTTTGTTTCTAAGCACTATAGTAAATAAACGAAGATGAATACAGGACAAGTAATATAAAACAATTTTTGAGTCAATTCCTATTTTAATTACTTTTTATTAAATAGTTACAATAAATATAAATATGTATATACATATGACTGAATCACAACATTAAGTGGCAATTGATTTTTATAAATTATCATTCAAGTATCGTATTGTCACCCAAAACAATCATCTATTTAAAATTTCTGTTCAACTGAATGCTTTGAAACGTGAGGGGAAAAAACTATTTTAAATATTTAACCCAAGTCGTAAAAATGAAGACAACGTGGCTGTATCTATAATTCTTAAAATAATTCATTTTAGACAATTATTTTTAATTAGTTATAACTAAAGTATCGTATTGCTGCCCAAAGCAATGGTGTATAGAGTATTTCAGCTTAAATAAGTGCCTTAAGATGTAAGGAAAAACCTTTTCAAGTTTTGCCGCGTCGCCAAAATGTTCCCTAAGTCGGCAAAAATGATGTCAATGTGGCTGCATTTGTAATTATTTGAATAATTAGTTTTAATCAATTAATTTTCATTAATTATAATTAAATTACTGTGTTGCCATGCAAAATAATCCAGTATATAAAATGTCAGCTCAATTGAAGGCATTAAAATGCATTTTATTAACGATTGAAAATTTTAACAAGATAAATAGAGAGAGAGAGTGAGCTAATAGAGTAGGAGTTGAAGAAAAAGGACATTGAAAAGATTTATACAAGTTCTAATTACAAACATATCAGGTGTTCTATGTGAGAAACCTTGGTTGCACGGCATACATCAATGCGATAATCCAGTTCCTGCCACTCAACATGATACAAGCAACGTTATTGACTGTACGTTGTATCCATTCTTGCAGTTCTACATCACGTGGCAAAGGGGATACAAAAATTTGGTAAAAGCGTCTTAAGGTCTGGACCAACATGACCTGGGCTCAGAGCTCAGCTTTGGTGAGGGCCTAGTTTCGTTCTCAACTTAGTCTCAATAAGATCATGATTAGAGTAATTTTAACGGTCAAATGCTCTTCCCAGACATGTTCTCTGAAAAATTATGAATTTCGAACTAATCGAATGTACCACCTGGTAAGATTATCAAGACTGCGTTATTATTACATGTCTGCTGCCCACGTCTGTATCATCATTACTCATAAGACGAAAAGCGACAGTCGTTAAAACTGATTTCGGCCTACATTGGAGATTGTAAGAAAAAACATTTATTTGTTTAGAACTACCGTTTGTACGAGTATTTGACAACATATGCTATATACTACCCCCTTTTAAGGGTTACAGTTGAGTCTACTTTTTCTTAAGGGCACATAGTTCCTAGATTTCTTTTGACGTCTCTGTGTCTTCCTAGAAGGTTGAGTATTTAGTTCCGTTGATTCTTAATAAGTCTTTGTATGAAACACCACTTTTTTTAATGCAACGATTCCAGTCGTGGCAAGGGTTGCAATATTTTTCTCCACGAACTTGCAATAATAAACTGTCGCAACCGTGTCGACGACGTCATATGAAACGAAGCACATTGCTGCCAATACAGCACGTATGACACATGTAAGATTGGGATTCCCAATTTTAGCGAGTTATTTTAAACATTTCCATTATGTTGCGATAATAAATAATAAATTTATTACAGCATCACGAAATACTTTTTTTATATAAAGGGTGATTACTGTATGCTCTCGCCAATACTAGAAAAAATATGTAACCGAATAAAATAGGCCCAAAATGTAAATTTAACATTTTTTAGATATAAAAATATTATATCCTTATTGAAAATTTTAAAAATTAATAAATATTGAGGAACAAATCATAAGACCCATTTATTGCGTTTTCAATGTGTTTTTAATCTAGTCAATATCAGAATCTAAAATACAACACAAAAAATGCATTTAGTAAAAATAGCAAAGCTGTAAAAGTCAAAAGAATCATTTCCCGTTTTTATTCTCAATATTTTAGCATTTTTATCTCAATTTAATCATAAAAGTTTTGATCATTCTGCTATACAATCAGCAGGGTCTGCTATACAATCAGCAGGGTCTGCAATGATTTATCATCCAGTAAAAGAAGATAATTAATACCTCTTTTTTTAAAAAAAATTTAACAATTGAAACTAATCTATCATAGCTATTGAATTGTATCTCTTTTAACGAAACGGAAAACAATTTTCAAAACATTATCCGCATTTGAATTTTAAAATATATTTTCTTACGGTTCAACAATTTTTGCGCAGCGATAATAAACTACAGATATATATGGCTGAAATATAAATACCGAAATCATTTGAAAGAGAGATAAAGGAAAAATGCAAAAAAAGAAAATATTTGGAACAGATAAAATATCGCTGCACAGTTTAACACACAGGACATAGACATAGGTAAAGCACCCGAATAATACTGACAAGATGCCATTTTTCCAAAATTGGTTGCTTTGATTTTATACCTTGTTTCGGATATAAAAATCAATTCTACTCTAAAGGTAAAAGGGAAAAAAATATTTCTTCTGTTTTTCTGAAATTTAGATTTAAGAAATTTTACGCCCAGTATGTTCTTTTTCTGCAATATTCCATTTCTTTTCTTAAAAGATTTATATTTTGTTCCTGCTTGAGGCGGGTTTTTAAGCATTTTAAGGCATTGAAATGCATTTTTGTCTAAATATCTTTTTTAAAATATAAACTCAGTTCTTTAAAAAAGATTTTAAATCATGGAATGTTTTTATTATTACTGTTATACTTCCATAAGTCAAAAACAAACTTTTCTTAAAAAAAAAACCCTTTAAAACTTTTAGTTAATGTGTTTATTTCAAACCTTATTATATTATTTACATTTAAGTATACATTAGGCTTCTCGTTTAAATTATGCCTAATTAATGAAGGGTTAAGCCATTACATAGTATTTAGATAAGTTGTTGAATTATCAATCTATCTCTTTCTATAAATAAAGAGAAAAGAGTCTCAACCTCACTCATTACAAAATCTCCATAACTAATAGAGATATTGATTTAAAATCTAGCAGAAATATTTCTTTTGTTGAATTGAGGTCCACCAAGAACGGTTTTGCGAAATTCGTTTCTCAAAGACGGGAAGAAAGGTTGCGGAAGCGTAATAAATGAAATTTCCCGTTTTTGAACTATTAGACATCCGGATATTAAACTTGTCAGACATGTTTCTTTTGTTGAGAAGAGATCCATTAAGAATGGGATTTGTGGAGATTGACTTAAACAGGGAGGGGTGAGGGGAATGTGTAAAGAAAAAATCCCGATTTTTGAACGGTTAGATAGAATTTTGTTCATCCAACAAGAACGGGTTACGTTGAGTTAAACTCCCCTCTCCATCCTCCTGGAGGGCATGATAGACAAAAGTTCTCTTTTTTTTAAAAATCTAATATGAGATAATGGGGATGTAAAAGAGCAATATACAAAATCGTCTTACCCTTATTTAAATAGAGGAGAGAGATCTAACTTTGTTTTAAATACATTCGAAAGTTTAATGCTTAATATAGATATGAATAATTAAATAAAAATATATATTTTCAAACAATATCATGAAATACCTAGGAAACAGGTGGGGGATGGTGCTAGTACATTTATTTAAATTTGGAATATTTTACTATTATTTACTTCAACATTAATATTTTGAATAACGCACACACACAGTGATTAATAAAATCATTTTTTCCTAAATTTCCAGTCATAAAAATTTATTTTTTAAATTGCAGTTAAATGCAGAAGCCAAGAGAGAATTAATTATTCACTCCGATCGTTAAACATAATTTTACCAAACTTCATATTATTAAATTTAATTAGTTATGATTATTTATCCAAACATATGAAAATTGATTAACTTTCAGCAAGGTATACATTTTTATTGAAAAATGAAAAGAAAAAAAAAGTTAGTCCTAATTATTTATTAATGTATTCATATTTCAAACATGGAGATACAATTTCTGACATCACACAATTATTTATTCACATCTTAGTAAATATATAAGCTTACGGTTGTAATACGCATATTTTTTCAAATATGTAAAACCTAATTTTTATTTTTGGTATACATTTTTTTCTTTCGATTCTGCATTTACATTTGAGAAAATAAGTTTGTATTTTGTTTTGAAAAGGTAATATGAAGACAGGAATTAAAAAAAGTAATTAAATCATTAACAATTACATTTTGAGCAGTATTATTATGCAAATTATATTATTTATTCAAAATATTTATAGAGTGTTTCTTAGAAAAGTTGTTTAATTTATTTAGAGTGGTGTATTCATTTTACACAAAAACATAATATGTAAATTACAAAATATTCGAAATGTTATAAAAGGTAATTGAGTTGTTTAATATCATTAATAGTGAACCAAAAAAGTTATAACTAATAAAACGTAATTTTTAAAGATATACCGAAAAATCCGGCGTATAACGCGAACTTATGACACAAAAAATAAGATCGAAATTTACTGTACGTGTTATACAGCGGGTATAAAAATGAGAGCTTTAAAAATTTTTTAAAAAATACTACTTACACATATACCTAAATACTGTTTATTTAAAAGAAATTATATTCCTTTGAACTTAAAGGATTGTAGTTGTCGTAGTCTCCCACTACCCCTTTGCATATTATCTATGTTAGGATATGTAGTATTCATCATTAAAGACTACTCAAATAATAAATCACTTATTTATTATTTCTTTAAGACACAATTCTACAATTAATAATCAACTTTAAGAACAATAAATTATCATGGAGTATTATCAGAATTCAATTATGGACGACGGAATACTAACTGATATCACGAGGGGAAATAACACGTACAATCAAACTACACATTTAAATTTAAGCCACAAAAGTTACAGACCTGAAATCTTCTTCAGAATGAACCTGGAACGAGTAGAAGTTATAACTTGGCTATAATCTAGGATCTTTTCAATAACTTCTGATCCGCCTTAAATAATCTTCAAATTTCACTTCATTAAGCTAGACGGTTAAAAACACCTTCTTGGACAACGACGTAATTTACTTTATTATCTCAAACACGGAGTTCTACTCTATCAAACCGCTTAGTCATCCTCCCTCAAACCGCTTAGTCATCCTCTTCTTCATTTCATTTCTCCCTTTTATATCTCTTTCGAACTCGCTAAACACGAAACTATCTTATTTGCATAAGTCACACTTCCAGCTCTCAGTGGGGATTGGTCAAAATAAATACAATTTAAAAGTTTATAAGAGAAGGTTAGTGAAACGCGTAAGCACCCGTCACAACCCCCTCCGAGAAAAAAAGCGTGACTTATTGACGGTCTAAACGACCTGCAAGAATTCGCTTAATTTACCTAACATCTGAAAAACACTGAACCTGCACAAATTTTAACTACTCTAGAATGCCTGAACTTGTAAAAAGTTAACTCACGAACTTTATAACGCCTGAAAATACTAAACTTGTAGAAAGTTTTAACTCACGAACTTTATAATGCCTGAAAACACTGAATTAGCAGAAAATTTTAACTCTAAGTTAGAAACTTTAATTAAACTAGCACACAGAAATGACTACTCAAAAGGGTACTCCACTCTAATTTATTTATCTTTCACAATATTAGGTTCCCTACAGTGCATCCCATTCGGCGAAGATCAGGGGAAAACCTTTCAAGGAAAAAACCCTGATCATGCACTTTACTTAAGTGCTAATAAATACAAAAAAATTTTTATACAATATCTTCATACGACATCAAACTTTCATCACATCACTATGTTCAGGGACTGCTGCCCTGAAAGGAAACCTTGTCAATTTTTTCTAAAACATGACATTAAATGCACAGAACTTTTATACAACTTCCTTATTGACATAAAATATGGCATACATTATATTATATATATATAGTTTAGTAACAAAATAACCCTTATCTGGTTTCATTTTCAAAAATTCCCAATCAATCGCGCTGCGCTGTTAATGTTTTTTGTTAGTATTCCTAATTACGCCGCGCCCAGAAACCAGACATTACTTATACATCTTAATAATTACACACAAAATATATACATTTTACATAGAATATATTACAACAAACAATACAAGTAATCTCACATATAAAGCCACGTCTTTAATGTGTAGCAAAACAATTGCAATTCAACAAATGTTTTTCCACAATTTGGAAAAAAATTAATACAAAGTCTTTTCAACCGATATGAAAATGCACACAACTCAGTGACACTTTTGTACGTTAACTTTACAAAAAATTAGACTAGCCCACATGGAAAATACTCCGAACTGTCTGTCAGAGGAAAAATAAACAAATTAGAATTATACAACCTGACTAGTCTTTAGATCCAATCTGCATAGGCTTTGTCTCCTACCATGGCTTCTGTGCTGGATGACCTTGTCCTAGGGTTGTCCACTCTGCGCTCCAACTTTCTGGGTCCCTTCTTCCATCGAGTCCGTTGAAGTTGATATGCTCCTGCTGAGGCGTTGTTTCCTTCTGTGAGAACTGGAACTTGGCTGTTGTCCACTCGACGTCGGCTCCGAAGATTGTATGGACAGCTCCTTTCCTGATGAGGTCTGTTATACTTGAATCTGTGGGATGGTCCTGGAACTGCTCTTTCAGAACTATTTTCTTCCACCTTTCTATAACGCTTCCTGGAGGGACGAGAGGACATTGACGAGGAAATCTTTCTTTTCTCACGATCTGCTTGGGCCTCTGGTCTCTTCTTCCGTACATTGTCCATCCATGAGTCAGGCCTTCCTCTTTTCTCTCTCTCAGCACATACAGGTCTTTTTTTCCTGAAATTATACGCGTTATCCCCGAAGAAACAGTAGATTCCGTCCGTCCACGTTTTTTCTCACCTCTACTCCATCGCGTCTATTCGCAACTATATCTCTGCTACCATTTACATTTCCTGATTTCGATCCTTTACGACCACCCCTATCATTCTCCGATTGCACCAATGACGACTGCGCATCATCTGACCTGAGTGATGTCACTGCACCATGATTACTACTAGTGTTACTTTCCGACTCGGCAACACTGTCTTCTCTTTGATAGTAAATTCTCACCTGATCCACATTAACCGTTATTCTTTTACCAAATTTTTAATATTACTAAATTATATTTTTTACATTAGAACTTTATATGGGCCTTCAAACTTTGGCATAAATTTACCTACTATTTTTTTACATTTTGAACTTAACGGGTGAGTTTGAACTAATACTAGATCACCAACTTTCACATTATTTTCACGCCTCTTTTTATTATAATATTTCGCCCACTTCTCTTGCTGGCGCTTTGTATGAACTCTAGCTTCCTCAAACAACCTTTCTATGTTCCCACAAACTAAATCTGATCCATCCGTTACCATAACTAATTTCTGAAAAGGAGTGATTAAATTTCGACCTAAAAATAATTCCGCCGGTGTTTTACCCGTTGTCTCATGTACTGCTGTCCTAATTGCATAACCGAACTCTTGCAGAAATTGATCCCAGTTAGTGTGATTATCCGCGACAAAACTCGAAATCATTTTTAAAAGAGTGCGATTGACTCGTTCTGTTTGATTAGCTTGTGGACGATATACCACAGTTTTAACGTGTTTTATGTGCAATCTGCGACACACTTGCTCGAAAACTTCGGATATCATTTGGGGACCATTGTCGGTGACTAACTTTACAGGAGCTCCATAACGCGCAATATAATTCTCAAAAAATGCATTGGCATTGCTTTAGCCGAAGCTTTCCTTAAGGGAACTATTTCAACCCATTAGAAAAATTATCGGTAATTACTAAAATAAATCTATAGCGTTCTGGACTAGTTGCAGGGTATGGGCCTAACAAATCTAAAGACACGATTTCATTCGGAAAATTCGTTATTATGGGAATTAATTGACCAGCTGGTAATCCGTTTTTATAATTGACTTTTTGGCATTGGTCGCAGGTTGCTACATATTTATAAATGTATTTCCTCATGTACGGAAAATAACACGCGTCCTTTAATTTTAAGTAGGTTTTCTTTTTGCCTAGATGACTGCCATAGGCGAGTCATGAAATTCTCGCATAACATCTTTACGTAAAGTTTTAGTATAAATACCCTTAACTCACCTAGTGTGGTTGTATACTTTGCATAATATAGCAAACCGTCAACGATTTTAAAGTCATTGGACCAATTTCTGCAGATCGATTCATTAACAGAACTATCGTCCGGATTTTCCAAAAACTTCATAATATGCCCAAGCTCCGGGTCATTTCTCTGTTCCTCTCTTAATTGTTCTCTAGAAGATAATACTAACGATCTAATCACCGCACAAGACACTTTTGGTTCCTCATTACTTTCTAACGGGTTTCTAGACAACATAACAGCCACTTTTTCCTTTTTCGAATCCGGAATGATTAACGATTTTTTAACAAAATCAAAAGTAATCCCTGCATGTGACATAAAATCCACACCTATGATGCATGGATCTTTCATCTCAGCAATCACATGAAATTTCCATAACTGCGAAAATTCTCTTATTTTAATTTTCAACTCAACTGTGCCTAAATTTTGCACTGTGACCCTTGAGCTGTAACTACTTCATCTAACGATTTTTTAAAGGACAGAAAGAAAAATACGACCGGTACGTTTTTTCTGAAATAAATGACTTTTCCGCACCTGTATCCAGAGCGCTTTTAAAAGTATCATTCAACAAAATCGGCACATACGGAAGTTCAACTGGTGATAATCTCAATGAATTAAGTCTAATTCTATTAGGAGGATTTGCCTCATTACGATCTCTTTGAAAGTTTAAATTGGCATTTCTTTGCCTTTCGCTGTTGCAATCAACACGCCTCCAATTCTGTTTTGCTGAATCATCATTAGGACCCTTCCTAACCACCATCCTACGGTTTCTGATACCGGTCTGTTCTCTGATGTGACTGATTGTATCGATTCCACCCTCGAATCCTTGATTTTGATAATTACGACGAGGAAAATTATTCGCACCCCTGCCTAGTCCTCTTTGATCATTTTGACTATTTCCGACCCAGTATCTCTCCAGTTTCTATTACTCCTTTCCTCAGGATTCCTACTCACATCCCAACTTCGTCTAGCAAAATTATTACTCGAACCCTGACTTTCCTGCAGTTATGACGTTCCTCATACCGGTCTACCAACTCTATCAATTGAGTTTTCGTTGTGGGTTTCGAACTTCTAAATAATCCATTATTTGGGTTCTAGTCGCATTACTATGTGATCAATCAACTTTATCTCATCATAATTTAATTCCAAGTTTTTATGTAATTTTAACATCTGAAAAATAAAGTCTGACGGGGCTTGACCTCTCCGTTGTTTTGACGAAAAAAACTGAGCTTCTAGCTCTGATTTATTCCTATTACCGGAAAACTGTCTGACAATTTCTTTTTAAGTGTTGCAAATGCAGTCGCTTCTTCATTTACACACTCGAACCCAATCACTTGGAACCAGTCTAACGCTCTCCCAACTAAATGACCTTTTAAATATGCACACGATAGATTCGCCGGTATTTCATAGTAAGCTATATTATCATCAATATTATTTAAAAACTCAAACACATTTTCTTTACCCGAAAAAATAACTCCGGCAAAACTCTAAATCCTGCACCTGCTCTTAATTCCGGTATTTTCGTTTGGGCGCCAGTGTCGTAGTCTCCACTACCCTTTGCATATTATCTATGTTAGGATATGTAGTATTCATCATTAAAGACTACTCAAATAATAAATCACTTATTTATTATTTCTTTAAGACACAATTCTACAATTAATAATCAACTTTAAGAACAATAAATTATCATGGAGTTTATCAGAATTCAATTATGGACGACGGAATACTAACTGATATCACGAGGGGAAATAACACGTACAATCAAACTACACATTTAAATTTAAGCCACAAAAGTTACAGACCTGAAATCTTCTTCAGAATGAACCTGGAACGAGTAGAAGTTATAACTTGGCTATATCTAGGATCTTTTCAATAACTTCTGATCCGCCTTAAATAATCTTCAAATTTCACTTCATTAAGCTAGACGGTTAAAAACACCTTCTTGGACAACGACGTAATTTACTTTATAATCTCAAACACGGAGTTCTACTCTATCAAACCGCTTAGTCATCCTCCTCAAACTGCTTAGTCATCCTCTTCTTCATTTCATTTCTCCCTTTTATATCTCTTTCGAACTCGCTAAACACGAAACTATCTTATTTGCATAAGTCACACTTCCAGCTCTCAGTGGGGATTGGTCAAAATAAATACAATTTAAAAGTTTATA